>RJWJ010003919.1:0-81113 GCA_004363605.1 Indri indri
AAAAAAAAAAAAAAAAAAAGGAACATGCTATTTATAACCAAAATCTCTAAAATTTAAGGATACAGAAAGGGCAAAGATATGTAGAAGAAAGCTAGCATTGTCATGTCAACATTAGACCAAATAGATTAAGACAAAAAGCATTTCTAAAGATACAAAGTGGCAAGTCACAATAAACAAAATTTCAATCCACTTGAAAGAGATTCCATTTTCTATTCACTTAATATAACATGGCTTCAAATATGTATAAAACTAAAAGAAACCCACAATAAGAGTGGGAAGGTTTAATAAGCCTCTTTCAGTAACTAATAAAACAAACAGACAAGAAAATCAGGAAAATACAGAAAACTTGAATAGAATGGACAAACCTGGTCAAATGGACATATATAGAACACTGTGTACAACATCTGTAGAATACACACTCTTTTTAAGAGCAAACCAGAATATTTTTTTAATTTACCAAATGCTGGAGCAAAAAGCAAAGCTCAACACAATGTAAAGGTTTCAAACACTGAATTTGTTGACTGCCAAATCTATTGACCATCTTTGCTCCTCATGCTGACAGCCAAACCTGTGGATCCAGGGATGTGCTGGAATGGGCTTGTGAGAGCAGATTGCACCCATCTCTTCCCAACTCTGCACCAGGGACATCACATTGGAACCTTAAACTCAGACATGGTGGGAGTATTTACACCATGGAAATCAGCAAATGCTACCAAAAAAGGGGAGGGGCTTTCTTCTCTGTTGTTTGAGAGTCAGTTGTTGAACATCTACCGAAACTCCATTGTATCCAAACAGCTCTGAATCATCCCCATGTGGATGTTAAAATGACATCTCAATCTCAGTGTGTCCAAAATGCAGCTCATGATTTCCTTTCTCCAAGTTTGTGTACCTGTATCTCTTCTCTAGTTAATGGTATCACCAACTACCTACTTACACAAACTGAAGTCCCAGCATCTTTAACTCTTCTTCTTCTTCACTCCCACATTTAACCAATTATCAAGTCCCCTACATTTTATGTTCAAAATGTGTCTCAAATTCATTCCTTCTTCTCCTTTCCTCCTGCTGTCTTTATACTAAAAATAATCTATGATCTGTACATGTGCTTCCAGGGTTGATAGTCAAAATATTTAAAAACTAATTTTGACTAGGCTCAACCAATCAGAGCAGAAGTCAGCTGAAGGACAGGTTGGGGCCCTGAGGCACTCTGGTTGCCAAGTGAAGGGGAGGCCCTGGATTGCTAGGGGGGCACCAGGTAGCCGGAGCTGTGGGTGGGAGACACTCAGGGGAGCTCAGGGCAGCAGCTGCTCAACAGCTGGTAGGGTGGCATTTCAATATTTGAACACCTGGAAAGACATCCCAGTGTGTAACAGCTGAATATTTGTCTGAGTGTGGTGATACCAGGAGATACACAGGATAGTGTAAAGAGGCACATACACAAACTTTTTAAAAATAAGATATGTATTTTTAATTGCATTAAAAATATAGCACACTAGTTCAAAATTTGAAATACACTTAGTGTAAAGTAGATAGATGGATAGGTAATAGTCTTGACAAAAATTTGGTAAATGACAGGAGCTTGGGATGTCATGGTCCCCTGCCTCTACTTTCCCTTCATTCCAAATTGTCTCCTTCTGTGCTGCCAGAGTATTTCTTCTAAACACAGATTTTGTCTTTTCAATTTCACAATTTAAATTGTTTGACGCTTCTTCATTACATATGGAATGAATCCCAAACTCCTTAACAAAGTGTACAATGATCTTGCAAATATGGATTCATCAAGTCGTTTTTATAGTCTCACCAGAAACTCTACACTTTTAGCCACATGCTTCCCTGTCTTTGTTCAGATTTTCTCCAGCTGGCAAATGTGAACGTGTCACTTAAGCCTCAGTGCAAATTTCACTTTTTCTGTGAAGCTCTTCCCAACATCTTACACAGAATTCATGGCAGCTTTTCTTTTCCTTTGTGCCATTTTTTTCACATCACTATTTAGAAGGGACAGCGCCCTAACTCGAACATTCTCTTCCTGTCAACAGCCTTTGTGGAGGGGATTTTATTGCTCGTTGCCACCCTTCTCCCAAAGAATTGGCAAGAAAGATTAGAATTCTGTATTAATTACAGCACAATCAAGCTGTTATAACAAAGGGAATACAAAATGCATAGGTTCAACACGACAGAAGTTTCTTTCTTTCTCATGCATTAACCCAGAACGAGTGGTTGAAATCTAGAAGGCGAGCTCCACCACCCTCAGCCTGCCTTCTCCGTCTCTGCTTCCAATCCGGCTGCTTCACTCTGCCCCTCATGTCTGCAGCCAGCAAGCAGGAGAGAGGCAAGCAGAGTGCGAGCAAACTTCTTCGTTTACAGGGCATTTTTTGGAAGTGGCACATTATCACATCTGCTCACATCTCATTGCCCAGAACTTAGTCGGATGGCCCTTTCTCAGGGGTCCCCAACCTACGGTGGTTGTATAATTACTTCATTATATATTACAATGTAATCATAATAGAAATAAAGTGCACAATAAATGTAATGCGCCTGAATCATCCCAAAATCATCCCCTACTCCCTGGTCCATGGAAAAATTGTCTTCCACGAAAACGGTCCCTGGTGCCAAAAAGGTTGGGAACTGCTGCATAGAGGATCAAGAATTCTGTCTCTACCGGTCAGCACTGTGCCCAGTCAAAACCTGAGAGGTACTGTTACAGAAGGAAAATGGAGAGACATAGACAGGGAACATAAATTGTCAGTTGGTGTCTCCAACATGAAACACAAATTTCTCCTTTTTACCTACATATTAGGCACAAAGATAAAAAGTTTTATAGGGAAACTGTTGGATTGTTCATCACAGTGAGATTTCTAATTACTCTGGTATTTTCATCATTTATGATCTTCTTTATTATCATTATTGTTGCTGCAGCTTAGTCTATAAAATCAGCCACATACATAATGACCATATCTCATTGAACATATAAATTTTGCTACTTTATGGGACCACTAAACTCTGGGTCATCTTGTGTGTATCCCTTTTTTTATATCGGTGGGAGAGTAAATTAGGTCAACTTTATTTTCCACTCTGACAGAACAAAGCTTGCTTCCTACAAATAAGGCCCTCTTCCAAAAATACAGTTATCATATCCCTTTTTAAAATTGTGTGCATAGCTCTAGAATTACCTATAAGATCTTACTTTAAAATGTTTGGGTGACTTATAACTTTTGCAACTTGACTACAGTTCAAAAAAAGGTTCACTAAACCTGAGCAGGAAAGTATTGCAATCAAAGTATGCATTCAATTTGCTAAGCATCATTATATTTCTCAAGCAGTGCTCTCTTGGGCATAATAGTAAAATCTATCAAGCTTTCCATCTGGCCTCAAATTAATAAACATTTGCCTTCTTCGCTGAACAAGACTGTAATAGTGCTGGGGTTAAAGGAAACCTAATGAGATACCATTACATAGATAAATGAGATACAAACGCCGTAGGTGTTTGACCTGAAGCAATAATACATTTTATTATTTGTATGAGAGAAACATACTTTCATTTACTTCATTTATCCTACTGGGGGCTCTCCTTTCTAAACCACCGAGTACGAATTCCTTCTAGAGGCTGAACACATCCTTCAGTAAGCATTTGAACGTGATTGAGAGCTGACTTGGTGAGCCTACCTACATTAAAAGCATTCTCCATTGCAAAATTAAATTTAAACTAATAGCCTTTCATGACTCTCTGGATAATCAGAAACTGAAGACCTGCACATCAGAGACAACTAGCCGGTCTCCAAGTGCCACCACAATGCTTTCCACACCACATGCAAAAGCAGCTGCTCCACCTGGCTCTGCCCCTCCCTCCCCACCCCTGCTTTGTATGCTGGTAGTCAGCAAATGCTTGTGTGATGGGACACAGTTATTAATATAGGAGTTTCTCCAGTCCTCCTCATGTAGACTGCTAAGGAGCTTTGAACCTTGGCCCTCTCTTTTTGAGTCATCCACCCCCAAAAGACACAGAAAAAGGGTGAAGAGGGAAAGCACAAGAGCACACAGACTTAAGCTAGAAGAAAAGTCTTTGAGGGAGTTTTGAAGTCAGGTACATGGGAACAGCTGTGGTATATGAAGGCGTAGGATGGGACAGGAAATCGAAGATACTTCAACTGTGTAGAGACTTTCCAAGAGTTCTAATTTGTGCATTTTTTGGCAAATTCGGCTCCACAAAAGTGTATTATCACAAGGTTGCTTTTGTGTGTAAGCATTATGTATGTTCGTAAAAACATTGAAACTTCCTCAACAAATGAAAACATGTCTTTTTCATATATCTGCATTTGCAAAAGGTAACATTTCTCAAGATCTCAGCTCGTCAGGCAACTGCATATGTAGTGGTAACCTATTGCAGATTGTGATCAACCTTGTCAAAAGACTCAGATTGGTCATATTATTTCAGATGACCATGGTTATAAAGCTGGGTGCACACAATTACCAACCACAGTGATATGCGTATATACATTTCTCTTTTTGACCTATATCTTTATGAATACAGTTTGTTCATAACTGGTATACCTGTGCAAATGTTGTTAGTATACTTGAGTGTTTACGCTTACAAAAATATGCATGTTGTTATTGCCCATTCTATTGTGTAAAGTGTCCTGTGAAGTGTTCTGTCATATTTTTATGTTTCTCAAATAAATTCCCTTTTTAAAATGTAGATAAATATCTTTTAAAGATTTTTTTAGTTTTTTCCAGAATTATATTTTCACTATTTTGCTCTTTTGGGATTTCAAAATTTGGATTATGGTGCTCAGGATTGTGTCTTTCAGGATTGTGATCAGCTCCCCTTAGCATGACACCCAGCCCATACTAAGCTCTCGGTAAATGTTAGCCATTTTTTTTATCATTACAGCATTACCATCACTCAGCATGTCTTAGCTGTAATTATAATCACTACTGTAATCCTCTATCGCCCTACAACTTCTCTTTTTCTCCGTACTTTGCTTTCTTTAAGGCCATGCCCTGAACCAAATCTGCATGGCCCAGTACATTCTACTGCATTACAGCCACAGCTGAAGCCTTGGAGGAATCATTCCTGCTGGTATCTATCTGGTCTAGCCAACAATTTCTCACTTGCAGCTCCCTGGCATTTCTTTCTGGCCTGAACTCATGACTCTTTCTTGACACCATTGAATCTTGTTTCCAATAGACAGAGCAAGTCCAAAGTTTGCTCAAAACATCTTCTCCCTGCATTCTAACCCAGGATTAGGAATCTCCCAAGAAAGGAAAGTGAATTCAAATGTTAACCTTTATCACATAGTTTTCTAAAGACTTCTAAGAAGAAGGGAACTGGAGTTTTCTCTTTGAGTCTGAAATATTTTAATGAAGTGCAAAGTTTAGAAGAAGACCTTTTAGAAAAGAAATGTTAAGAGAATTATTCTGATCCTGCAAAATCTAAACCCTCTTACCCACAATTATTCTCCCTGTTGAGAAAGAAGAAACCCACAGGGCACAATCATTGATAAATCTTGAATCCCTTACAATTGTCTATTCTCCCAAAAATCTTGAGAGATTAATGGTATTATCGCCCCTTCACACCATCGTGCAGACCAGGAAACTGAAGTTGAAGGAGAGCTGGTGACTAGACCACACAACTAGAAAGTACCAAGGCTGGAACAGAAGCCCCAACTGTTTGACCATGAGGGTCATTACGACACAAATCATCATACTCACAAGCAGACCTCACACTTTGCTAGGATTGTGTTTGCCCACACCACTCCTCACTTCCTTGTTACACTCACTGAATGTCCATAATAACCCAGAAGAGCACTATATATAGAAAAGCACTTTTTATTGGCTGATACTTCCATAGTTGGAGCCATTTACCTGCAATGTGTGACAACTTCTACATTGAGTCCACATGAAAGCCTGGTGCTCTGAGTCACGGTTCAACTCAATTCTATTTACCAAACTCCCAGAGACTTTTAAAAATCACTTTGCTGGAGTTATAATCATGAGAAAACAAGTTACACAGAAGGACCTGCTGAGAGGGCAGCTGGAAAGTGTTGTAAGCAATTACAGACCAGCAGCATTTCTTCCTACTTCATCTTTAGAATCACAGTAGATTCAAAGTTTGGAGGAGAAAAATCACAGTACTTGTGGAACATAACCAAGGGGTAAATGAGAATGTCTACAAGTGCCACTGTGTCATGTCCCTCTGTGTCCCTCACACCTACTTCCACACCGAGTGCTACCAAAGCTCTGCTCTCAACCAATACAATGTGGGAAACGTAGAGGGTTATGTTATTTACTACACTAGAACTGGACAAGTTTGCTTTTTGCACACTTATTTTAACAAACCATCCTAACATCTTTGCCTGGTCATTTTTTCAATAATGTCTGTCATTCCTCTAGTTTTCAACTGATAATGAAGAGCTCTAAGGTATTCAATGGACATCAGCACTGCTCACCAGCGTCTCCAGGCTCCTCTTCCCAGGTGTATACGGCTATTGTTCTTCTTTATACTTGTGATGTTAGTCCTGGCCGGGTGATTTGGCTTGGCCAATGAAATGTGACACACAGACAGGCAGTGTGTCACTGCTAGCCAAGATATTTGATTGTTCCTGTTCCCATCTCTGGCTCCGCTTTCTTCTCCTAGCAAGGTGATCATGGAAGCATGTGTTGACATGGAACTGCCATAAGAGCTCAGCAGCCTGGAAGGCTGAAATAACATGGATATCAGCTCCCTAGAGAGGGACCTAAAACCCCATCAGGCCTACAGGGAGAAAGAAAGAAACTCCTTTTATGTGTAACTGCTGAGATTTCCAGGTTGGCCATTTACTGCTGCATGAACCAGTCTGTCCTACTGCAACATGTTGCATCTGTTGTATTTGTGTTTGGCTGAAAGGAACAGAAAATTCGACTGCAGTGACCTAAGCAAGTAAGGGGCCTATTTGACTCGCATCATAAGAAAGCCCAGGGAAGGCAATCCAGGGCTGGTAGGATGGCTCACTGGTGTCTTCCACAGTCCAGTCTCCTTCCATCTTCCTGCTCTGCCATCTCTGGTTGTGGCTTCTGTCCTCACGATATCCTGCTCCTACAGCCATTGTGTCCATGTTCCAAGCAGGAAGAAGAGGAAAGGCTTTGTCTTTTACTTTGGGAAGGGAAGCAATCAGTCAGTTCAGCCTACTGTAACGGAATACCATAGACTGGGTGGTTCAAACAATAAGCATTTATTTCTCACAGCTCTGGAGACTGGGAAGTCCAAGATCAAGCTGCCAGTAAATCTGAGATCTGGTGAGGACACTTTTCTTGGTTTGCAGACAGCTGTCTTCTCATTGCATCCTCACGTGGCTGAGACAGAAATCATCTCTTGTGCTTCTTCTTATAAGGAAGGACGCTAATCCCATTCATGAGGGTTCCGACCTTGTGACCTAATTACCTCCCAAAGTGCCCATCTCCTAATACTATCATGTTGGAGGTTAGGATTTCAACACATAAACTGGGGACAAAAATACCAGTCGATAACAGAGGTCCTCCTTGGAAATATTTGCTTTCATCTCATTGGCTCAAAATGTGTTCTACAGCCAACATGAGCTGCAGGGAGATCTGAGAAGATGTTTTGGTTTCCTACTTCCTAAAGTAGAAGAAGATGTGGGAAAGGAAGTTTGGAGGTAGCCAATCTAGAGTTTCTGCTGCTATATGATTGTGAAGAATATTGGGCCTTTTCAAGTAGTGTATTTAAAGAGCTAATAGCTCACAAAACCAAATTTAAAATACAGCATTCAGGAAGACATTTTATATAATAAAAATATTATGTTATAGCAAAATATGTACATACCTTCCACTTTTGTATGGCTTAATATGTATTCACTGCTCTGGAATCAAAAGACAGTACCACAGAATCAAAAAGTTCTCCAAAATGATTAGCAAAAGCATTGAGCCCATCCACCAAATCACTAATTGTAGTCTTCATAATCTGTCTCTGGAACATCCTTGAGCCTCTGGACATACACTGTCTCATTTCTATGTAAGCCCAAAGCCTGATCAGGTCATGGAAGTGTAATACCTATTCATCCATTTCCCAGATACTTATCCAGACCTTACTCTGGAACAGGCAACTTATTATGCACAATATCTACAATTATGATAAGTAAGGTACCAACTTCATCTTCCAGGAATTCAACCTAGAAACAAATCTAGACTGATTGACAAGTAGCTGCACTGCAATGGGACAAGAGCAGTAAGAGTGATACAGTCGTGTACCCCACAATGACATTTCTGTCAACAGCAGCTCGCATACATGACGGTGGTCTCATAGATTAGAATATTGTATTTTTACTGTACCTTTTCTATTTTTAGATGTGTTTAAATACACAAATACTTACTATTGTGTTACAGTTGCCTACAGTATCCAGTACAGTAATGTGCTGTACAGGTTTGTAGCCTATGAGCCATAGACTATACCAGATAGTCTAGGGGTGTAGTAGGCTATACCATCTAGATTTGTACAGGACACTTTATGATGTTCACACAATGACAAAATTGCCTAACAATGCATTTCTCAGAACATATACCCATCATTAAGGAATACATGACTGTGTTTACACAGTTATAGCTCTAAGGAAGAAATTCTCAAAGTAGAGAGTACAGAGAGGTTGGGAAAAGATTGGGGAACATGATGTTTTATCTGAATGTTGAAGAATTGCATAGAAGTTTGCCAGGAAAAAGAGATTGGGGAAAGGATCCTACCAAGGACAGGAAATAAATATCCACAGTATTGATTCCTAGAATCACAGAACATGAAGATTTTCCAAGCTTTGTATGTTTCCTAACTCCTATTTTATACATTTTTAAAAATATTTTAGCAATATCGTGGGGCAATTACATATGCCTGTTATCACTAGATTTTTCTCCCAATAAATTACACAGAGCAACAGAAAAAAAAGAGAGAGATAACTAGGGTATAAGAAAAGATACAGCTTTCACTTGTAAGATACACTCAAACATCTGGCCCCTTCAGATGTGCAGCTATGATTAGGAAAGCCAAATGTACTACTGCTTTTATATGTGACAGTATAAAACAAAATAAAAATACAAAAACTTTTCCACAGGGGTTGAGAAATGTTTTTGTGAGAACATGCAAAGTAATTGAAAAGAGTAAGATTCAGTGTTATTTATGTGCCTCTACTTAAAAAGACCCCCTCAAACAACTAAACCCACATATGAGACCTCCTTTTTATCTCTCTTTCCTCCCTCTATACTAGCCACTGAAATATGGGGGGGACCTACAGAATATAAGACTTACCACATGATCTAGTTAGATCCAATTAAATCATGAATGGATAAAAATGGGCAATTTTCCCACTAAAATGGCACACATTTAATTCATTTGCAGCAAGTATGGTAGTTTTAACCTCAGACACTTTGGATAAGTGAAAATTCTAAATAAGACAGTATTTTGTAAGCTCCGTGAAAACATAAACCATGTTACCTTTGCCTTTGTATGTTATTGTAACTAAAATAGTACATGCACCAGCTGCATCATAAAAACCAATTAATTGGCTGGTTAGTGGAATGAGTTCATAGAAGAGCAGCTGTAGAGTTTATGATAAAATATCATAATGTCATTTATTACAATGGTTTGTATTACTGCAATATCTTACAGAAATTATTCATAAACAAAGGACATATATGTTTATTTTATAATAATAATAACAATACTTATTAAGTGCCAGGGAGGTATTGTTCTAAGTGCTTTGTATATAGTAACTCATTTAGTTTTCTCAATAACCACATAGAGTATCCTTGACGGTGGGCTGGAATTAATTAACTCAGATTGCATGTCTGAAAATAAGGAAGCTTTGAATTTCCAAATAGAAATTAGGGCTTTGAGTAATAGATGCTTGGGTAGAAACCAAAAAGTGCCCACCAGACTTTAATAGAATGAGTAACATTATCAAGACCAATCCCACATCTTCTGTCTCAGAACAATGAGGCCTCACGACACTCTGCAACCCTCTTCCCAGAACAAAAGCATATGGTATATGATAAGTCAGTAATACACTAGTGTTTATTCTCATTCATACAACAGATACTTCATTCATTCAACTAATTTTATTGAGCGGGATTATTATTGCTTTTTTTACATGGATGAGAATTATGTCTCAAGACATTTCTTACTAAGATTATCCTATGTGGCAGAGAGGCTTTTCAAAGAAATTCTTCAATTTACTGGAAGCCTCATCTTTTCTCCAGGCAAAACCTTAAAGTGACTCCACTTTCAACTCAGAGTTATGTGGGAGATGGTGCGTTCGAAGGTGAAATTTATATTTAGAAAAATTCAGGTAAGCTTAGGCATGTGAAAACGCGATAAAGCTAGTGTCCCATAAACTCCTTGAAAACAAAAATCACGTTCTCTTTGTTTTTGTATACTACTGAATCTTATGTAGGAGAAATGCTTTGGTTTTAGTCAAATACATATTAAACTATGAGGGCTGAAAAATGTCTCTGGAGAGAAAATGATCTGCAGTTCTAAGTAAAAGTTATCTGTCAAGGTAAGGAGGTCCAGAGACCAGAGAAATGTGGAGAAGCCCCAGACAGACGAAGAGAGGAAAAGACCACCACAACTAGGGGTTCATAATCAGTTCATACCTCAGACTACAACCAGTTAGGACATAAGAACCTCCAGAAGCCTGCCTCAAAGTGAAGCAGCTTCAAAGGCTTCCTCTCAGCATTCCATGAAAAGCCGGCCTGCCTGCGAACCCCTGTGAGCTATCGCAACTTGCCTTCCCATCTGCAGGGGGAGATCCAGACTTCAAGTCGTGAGAAGGAAGCAATGGTGCTGAGCCCTTTCTCTTGCTCTCTCTTTCTTATATGCTTTTTAAAATTCTGTTCCCTGGTTAAAGAGAAGTGCAATGGGACAAGGATAAATGAGAATGGAATAAACAGCCTGTTAAAGAACCCTCACTTATCTCTCTTCTTTTTAGACCCTGTTCCTTCAACAACTATTCATCAGGTGCCTAACATGTGGCAGGCACTGTTCACATGTGAACAAAACACACACACAAATCTCTGCCCTTGGGAGACCTACATTCTAGGTGACTTCCTATTCTAGAAGTAGCAGAAGAAAATTGGCTGGGGTAAAGAAAATATTGGAAAGCTTTATTAGAGTTTTTGAAAAGTCAGACTCAAATTATCTAATGTGATTGTTCGGTCTCATGAGCAGGGCTCTCCTCCCTCCTCCACCCCCACGCCATCATGACAGTGTATCAGGAGAACAGAAACAGCACACGCGCCAGCAGCTTCATGAACGCTGATCTGAAGGTATACCTTGAATGGCAGGGATTTCCAACTTAGGTGAAGGAAAAAATGGGAAGCAGTAGACTTCAGTCAACACTATGCCTACTGATCCAAGAATTAGGAATAAAATAATCCAAAATCAATAAGTCAGACTTGTTGTGTTTAAAGGAGAAAAAGATGGGGCCAGAGATCCCAGTGGAAAGACGTCACCCATTAAAGGAAACTGAACACTGAATGATATCACATAAAATTAACATTTGATGAATTGGATGTCAGGGAAGCTTTGACTCACAGTCTGTCTGTTCCCTCACAGCCCCTGTCTAGACATGGAGGGCTGGTCAACTGTCCAGATCCTGTCAGAATCAGATTCTTATTCTAAACAGATGCCTCATTATGCAGGGTTATTATCAATGAAGGAATTAACCAAATGACTCATGGAATTTGTAATGAGCTCAAGAGCTTTCACCTGTAATACCTACAAACAAGACCTCGGATTGGGGTATGGGTTTGCTAATGGTGTCATTATTAATCACAAGGGATACATTTCCCCAATTTTAAACCTGGAGATAAAATCTGCTTAATTTATATGAAACCAAAAGGCAAAGTCTATCGTGACTCACTAAATACAGGCTCAACAGAACGGCAGCAATTCAGTAGTAAAACATTGGCTGAAAAGTTATTGTCATTTGAATAGAGTAAACATTCAGGTGCAGGAAATCCAAATAAATAGAAGTTGTTGGTTTTTCTTTTCCAACAAATTCCACAAAACAAGAAAGAGGACAAATCTAACCTTTACTGAATGACTCCCATCTAACAGGTACCTTATCACATTTAACCTTTACAGAAACCCTGCACTTGGTATTATAGCCATTTTATGGGTAAGGAAACTGAGACTCAGAGAGGTAAAATAACTTGAGTACCTTGCCCGTGGTCGCACAGTCAAAAAGGTCGTGAAGCCAAGATGTGAAACCAAATTTCAGCTCTCCACGTTCTTACACTTATGCGTGAAGCTGCTCAGCACTGCCGTTGGTGTCCCCTCAGTGGGTGGCAGCTGTAGTCCCTGCCTTTGACGAATGGACAGTTCAGTTAAGGAGAAGAAACACATAGACAAAAGCTAAAACAAAAAGTAATAGAGCAAATCAGCAAAAAAGGGTAATGATGCCACATATGTATGCATATGTGTGATTACAGCGCTTTATAGTTTTCAAGATGCATCCACGTATGTTGGTTTTCTTAGTCATCAAAAAGCTCCTGACACATATATTTCAAAGAGGAAGTATTTCCATGTCTTTGTTTAACATTTGGTATTTGAGAGAAATTGAGAGTAATCTTCACACCTGTAATAATTTAGGGTTTACTAAAACGTGTCACACATCCTGAATACACTGGCCTAGACTGTTACTTTCCACTTGTGGTCAGGAGGCTGAACACTTAGGAGACAGAGATCTCTTTGAGGAGGGCTATCAAATATTGTTCCACAAATCCAAAATATTAAAAATAAAATGGTGTGCTAAATTGGGTACCATATAATGTGAGTATCATGTAAACAAGTGATAGCCAGTGCCAAAGGTGTAAGGAAAATGAGAGTGGGGCGGGGACTTAACTTTGTGAATTAATGCCTTTGGTTGACATTTCTGCAAACTGTGAAAACCTTCTTTCTCAATAGTGGATCATCTTGACCCACTTTATGGAACTCCCAAAGAGATCCCTGAGAACATGTTAGGGGATAGGCCAGGAATTCTGGCCGATAAACCTCCCAAATGTGATGCTCAATGAAGTTTATATCCCCCGTGGGCAACCAACGCCCCTTTAGGGTCACACTTCCATTCAGAGACGTGGAGTCCATGTAGACTGAGAGCCTGCAATGTGCAGGCTCAATCCCAGATGATTTACCTTAATTCTACAAAATGCTGAAGGACGTGCTGTTATCTTAATTTTTAGATGAAGACAGTGATACACAGAGGTTTACTTGCCCAAAGCCACAGAGTCAGTAAATAACGGCACCGTGTATGATGATATGATGATAGTAGTCCTGCTGATCTCAAATAACTGTTAATATATTAAGGATCAAATGAGGTGACACACAAAAAAAACTTTCAAATTTTTAAACTTTCACCTAAGTTTACTCTGTCATCATCATTGTAATCATACTTATTAGCATCATCATCATTGTCATCATCATCAATGGGTCACCTTCTAAAATAGCCATGAAAGAAATCTGTCATTTGATAACAAATATTAAATATTAGCATCAACATGATTTGGCTTGACTTTCAGATAATTTTCAGTAAGGCTGTTTTAATGATAGAAAAGCATATCTCATCAAAAACTGAAGAATATGGTTTTATTTGGCCTGAAAAAGAGAAAAATAAGTGAAGATCCAATAACTAGTGATTATATTCATTTTCGTTATATAAGCAATCTAACAGGAGAGCAGGAATGACAGGAAACAGAGGAAGAAATATGCTTACCCAATTACACTAACCAAGCATTGTCCACATTTCAGCAGAGCTCTTGCTCTTTTTTTAATATTTATGTTCTACATAGCTATATTTAGTGTACATATAATTATATATTCTGTTTTTAATCCATGAATATTATGTCATCATTTTAGGAGGTTTTTAATATGATCTTTATAACCTTAATTTATAACAGCCTTATAATAAGCCACACTGTATGTTATTTAATAACAGTCTAACTGATAAATTCTAATTTTCACAATTACTTACAATTTTGTGATTTAACAAAAATATGTTTGGATTTTTAGGAGACATTACCAAAACTTTTTGTACAAGAACAATTTGTGGTTCCAGATTCGTTGCAACAAATATTTTTCCCAAAAGTATATACCAACATACAGTGTCACCAGCAATCCTTAGGAATGCTAGTTTCACCAAACACTTGTTTGGAATTCTCATATTATTATTTATGCATTTTTTTCCTAACTAATAAGAGAAAAATAGTGCCTATTTATTCTAAAATACTTTTCTTGCTATTAGTGAAAGTAAACATTTCCCCATACGTTAATTTGTTATATTTGTTCTTTTGTGAGTTCTCCCAAGCCCTTTACCCATTTATCTATCCCGTTCTTAGTAGTTTTTCCTTAACAATTTGTACAAGCTCTTTTTCTGATCATAATCATTTGCAAGTATTTTCCTCAAAGTGATGTTTGCCTTTTTGTTTTGTTGCTTTGTTCAACATTTAAAAGGTTTAGTTTTGTGTTTATGTAAAGCTCTCTGTTCCAACATGATTGGGGGGGCCAGGGAACATTTCCAAACTTAGAAATTTACAGACTGCGTAGAGGTTTAATAAATATTCATTTCTTGTTGTCTTAATGTTTTCATAAGGTTTCATTTTAAACTCTAACTCCTTGATAAAGGATTATACAACCCAGTTATGTGGTGAGGGTATCTCTCAAGTCTTACCACTCTATCTCGCTTCAATTTCTCTGCCTTAGGCTTTTCCCCCCAGTTTCCTTGTCCTATTCTTGAACCGCCCAACTCTTAAATGTGGGTACTTCTCAGAGATCTGCCTTGGCCCTCTTATTCCTCCGCGAACTACTGCTCCCTGGGCTGTCTGACCTGTGCCGCTAATGCGGTTCCTGCAAGAACAGCTCTGACCTCCAGATCTCCACCTCCAGGCCCAACTAAGTCAGAAACCCAGACATCACCCATGACTCCTCCCTCCCTCCCACCCTCAACAATCAGACTCTGTAGATTCTGCCTCCTAATTTCATTCCTCTCCTTCCTGCCTTTGTCCTGAATTGCAGAGCTCAAGGGTTTTAGAAATTAAACATCTTCCACCCACTTCAAGATAGAATAATATTTGAGACGTTTGTAAAGATGGCAAGTTTCTCTCATCCTTTGATATCCGTGCTAGCAGATCTGATCACCCTTAGTTTTAATAATGCTGTACTCCTCTTAAAGTATAAAGTGATTTTTTTGACTGGTGAGAATCTGGAAGATGAAGTGGCAAAAACTCAATTTTGCAAAGGTAATCATTTTCAAAAGGTTCGATTTTAAAAATGTAACATTTTCATTAGAAAATAGCATTCTCCTAGGGCTGGCCCTGGTCAGACAGCCACAATTTCCTCTAATCCTGTCCAACACCAGCTCCTCACAGCTCCAGGTGATCTCATCCCGTGACCTCTATCCAAAGTTGCCTGTTCATCAGCAGACCAATAAACAATTAGACCAAGGGTCGTAATAAAGTTCTGCAGGGGAGGTCCAGAAAGAGGGGTGCCTAGTCAAGACTGAGGAGCAAACACAGGCAAGAGAAGTTGATGGTAACTGCAGATTCAAAACAAAGTGGGAGAAGGGAAAACAAGGAATTCTTCACAGAGGAAGCGATGAGGATAGATAATAATATCTAACATTCATTGTGGGCCTTCCTCTGGGCCAGGCATTTTACCTGTAATAACCTAGTTAGTCTTCAACAACAGCCATATAAAATAAGTACTGTTGTTAGCCCCTTCGTGTAGATGACAAGCCTGCAGCAGTAGGATATCAAAGATTATGCCTTTAATCACATTGCTAGAGAGTGAAAGAGCCAGGCATTCTCATCCCAAGGTCCATGCTCTTAGCCATGATGCAAACCCACCCCTAATGGGAGTGAGGGAGAAAAAGGGGTGGGAAGAGAGAGAGAGAGGGAGAGAGAGAAGATTGTGAGAGAGACAACACTGGGAGTCCCGTTAGGTAGGCCATGAGTCTGACAGTCAGGAATCCTGGGTTATGACGCTGCACTATTGTGTTAATTTTGGAATAGTGATTAACATTTACAAGATTCAATTTCAGCATTTGTAAAATGCTTTCTCTTCTAGTTTTTCACCAGTCAAAAATCACTTTATACTTTTCGAGGAGCACATTATTAAATTAAGGGTGATCAGATCTGCTAGCATGGCTATCAAAGGATGAGAGAATTTGCCATCCTTACAAACATTTCAAATATTGTTCTACCTTAAAATGGATGAAGGAAGTTTAATTTCCAGAGCCCTTGAGCTCTGCAATACTTACAGTCTTGTGCAATATTTCCTGGAAACCAAGTCTGCTTCCCTTCTTCCCCCAGTTTCTAGATCTACTGGAGAACTTCTCAATGTATATGAACCGCATTGTCAAATACTCTAGGGAACTTTAAAAAGAAGTGGCTTTGAGAAATATAGTGCAAGTTCCTGAAAGCAAAGGCAGGCATCTCAAAGAAAAGGGCTTTCTAACTGGCATCCTTGCTAGCTACCTTAGTTCATCCAGTCCAGGCCTTGGATCTGGACCCTCCTGGAAACAAACACAAACCCTGAATTATTCTGGGGATGATATATAGATGGCCTCTGCCTCTAAGGGCACCAATTTAATCCAATTGGTCTCCCAAGCATTAAATTTGCTTCTTTTAATTAAAAGAAACTCTGTTGAGGAACTTTGCTCAGTGACAAAGTCAGTCTAAGGTGGGCAGATTTTCTTTCCTTCTTCAGGAAACTATCTTTTAACTAAATTGACACTCAGCCACAACACTGTTTCTATAGTAATCTCTTATTAGCCAGGGTCTCCTAAATCCAAAAAATAAAAGTCTAGACCATCAGCGGCAGGAAACATCAAAAATTCTCATTTTTATATGTGCAGCCATATTTTTTTCTTATCCCTTTGCCGTAGTAATTTAAAATTATTGCTCAGTGACTCAGTGCTTCTCCTTCTAAACTTATTTGCTGGAAAGAACTGCAATATATTTTGTGGCTCAGGATAATGTATCAACATTTGGGAAGAAGAAAATTATATATCTGACAATTCCCCCTCTCATTTTGGGAATCATGTGTAGATCCATGTGATGTTAGTATAACTCATCCACATATCCTATTGTACTTTTGTTTTTCATTGATTGCTATATACAAAAGAGGCACAAGGAATTTGCAGAAAGACAGTGTCAATAATCTAAAAAGAAAATGTCATGAAATAATTGAATGACAGTTGAAAATTAGCAGCAGTATGAATCAATAGAAATTATGAAAGCAAAATAAATTTGAGCATTTTGACAAGAAGTTAAAAACGTTAGGAGACAGGAACATAATTTCTCATCCTAAAATCATTCTATAACTTAGTTATAAAGGGATAAAGAAAAATACAACTAGAAAGTGTTAGTGAAATGATCCTGTCTTTTAGCATGAAATGATATAAAAAGGGAGGAAATAAGCCTTTGAAAGTCTGTTTATTATTACCTACATTCAAAACCACTTGAAATAAACTGCCAAATACACTCTGTCCCAATTTCCCTAACTATCCTGAGGCCAGGAAGGTAGAAAAGGGTCTTTTCAAGATTCCAATTGATTGGTGGTATGTGCCTGCAGGGTTGAGTGGAAAAAATGGTGAGACTAAGCCTGGACTCAGCAGGAAACACTGCTAGGATTGATTAGTGATGTCTACCATGGATATTTAGGATTGTGGGAGGAGAGGGTAGAAAACATGCTAGGTATTCTCCCATCTTAAATCTCTAAGTGTGTTTTCCAGACATGGATGAAATTTATGAACATTCTTGTGTGTGTCTCTTAGTGTATATGGGCAAGCAATTGGTGTGCTGTAGAGAATGCAAATATGCAATTTTACAAGATAATATCAAATTGCTTTTCAGACTGGTTGCACTAGTTTATGCTTGCACTAGCAATGAGAAATCCAGAACATGGAGAAATTCTTTCAAAGCCCCACAGCTGTAAGTGATGGAGACAGATTTGGATACTGGCATACTGCCTCAAGAGCCTGCTCTGTTCACAACTGCACCAACAGCAGAGGGGATATATGTTTGGCTCATAAGGCCTAAAGAAGAGAAACTCGTGAAGCAGTGTTGGGTAGAATTCAGGATATAATAAAATCCCAAGTAAAGTTCTAATGGCAATATACAGAGCAATTTTGACCAAAATTGGGGGTTCATATCTGAAGCTTATCAAAGAAAAAGTGGGAACTCTAGGTTTGAAGAAAACATTGAGCTGGACAATGAGTTAGAGTTGAATAAGCCCAGCTTTAGAGAACAAATTATGAACTTTGTACATTAACTCCAGTTTCCACCTTAAAGATTATTTACTTCAAATAAAAGGAGATCTGCATGCTTCCGAATTTTACGGGAAGCTTGAAGTTAAATAGTCCTCAGAAGAGAAAGGTAAAGCATGTCTCCAAAGTGCTGTTCTAGGAGGACATTTCTGATCCTCTGCTGGGTGCAAAGTTGCCCTCCATTTGGGGATATACTGGGTGGTTTGGTCCTATTGATGGACCACATATTTTCAGATGTATTAGATATGGTTTCAGCTAGATCTGCAATAAGCAAGTAAGGTGAGAACACCTAAAAAAAATGTTTTTACCTGAGATATATTAATAACAGACAAAGAGGGGAACTCATGGGTTAAATTAATTTTCTCTCATATTTATACCTTACATTTATAAATATCAACTTGTGTGTGTTTAAGCTGAATTGGGACTTTAAAATCTCCTTTTGCTTTGTGCTAAATGGTCCCAGACAGTCTTGGCCGACCCAGTTTCTCCCCTTTCTTGCTGCCTGTGCTTCTCAGAGTAACTGTAGAAGGTGCCGGGAATGCAACACCCCAAGATAGAGAGGAGCTGCCCCACACAGCCCACTCCTTGTTCCTGCCCCTCCCAGGGATTGTATCATCTTGAGTTAGGGAGGGACAGCCAGGGACAGCCCGAGTTTTTGTCTCCCTCCCCTGCAGCAGGATGTCCTTCAAAGCTTTGCCCAGTGAGTCACATTGTCCCTGAGGTATATAACCTGAGATGGGCTGCATTTGGGGTCCCTCAGCTGTGGTACAAGTGCGACATGCACAGTCAAGACGGCATCTGCCTTGGGCGGCTTTCTTGAGGTTTGAGGGACCGGCTTGCAATGGATCCCAGGCTGTTTTGTTCCTTGATGCCTGTAAGTAGTATTGATAAATCTGCTTCATGTAACTTGCTGCGCGTGAGTGTATTCTGTCTCACCAGACTCAGGCAGTTTGTCTCTTCAGCCAGGACGCAAGGGGGTGGGAGTATTCAGACTTCCATTCTTGGTAGTTGGCATAGTGACGACCTTCGCCATCCTTCACACAGTGAGCGTCCTCCCTTGGAATTGGTCGTCAGCAAACCTGCTTCACACATTGGAACAAAAATCAAAGCAAACTTTTTCCGAACCACTCAGTGTGTGCAACATTTTATAATTTGTTCCTTTTGTGTTGGTTTGATTTGATTTTTTTTGATATTATAACATAGGACATAAAAGATAAAGAAATAAGCCTAAAGTGTATTGTCTTCTCAAATAAATTAATTGATTCTAGCAACTCATAATGGGTTCTGGGCTTTAAAATTAAATAGCAAGACTCTTTGTTATTGTCAACCTTAAAGCAACTTTTTAAAATTTGTTATCTCACTGGCTTTATTTAATTTTCATTTTTTTATCTTTGGCGTAGTTCAACTTTACATTAGAATTTGATTTTTAGGAAATACTGCAGAATTCTTAATCTCTTGTAAGGTTTCTATTTTTAGTTATCTGTTATAAATAGGATAACTATTCTTCCCTAAAATTGTTAAACACAGCATGTAAATTTTTAGATTACAAAAATAACAAAATTCCCTTAGTATTTCCTCCTTAAAAGATGATATTAGACTGAGGGATACTATTTAAAGATTTGATTCAAAAAAATCCGTAATTTTGCTGATCTTTATGGTATCATATTCCCTTGATGTTCAGCCAGTAATGTATTGTTTTGTCCTGGGTTGCATTTGTTTGCTTTAAATGGCATCATTTGCTTTCATCTTCCTTTAACCAGCACCAACCACTTTTACACCCCCACAACATCTGCTCGTATTATTAGTATACATGTGTGTGTTAACGGATACAAGTCATCTCTTTGATATTTCGAGTTACTGGTGAGGACAGGGTTATTCTCCACATGTCCAGGTAGCTAAGAAGACCCAAAACCCGGAGGCAGGGCCACATGCAGGCTGTGGCGAGGCGGGTTCTTCATCGCAAGCTGTCCGACGGTCACCTCCCAACAGCCAGTCATTACAGCTCTGCCGCTTCAGCTCACGCTGCCTTTGCACAGATTACCCCGTCCCTTCTCCTTCGCAACTTTGGCGCAATCTGTTTTAGGTTTCATACGATTGCACAAATAGGCTCTGTTAAAGTGCTTTAGTCAGTTGGTGAAGTGCTTTTTTCCCTTCACCACTGCCCCAATCCCCTAACCACACAATGTCTTCTTATCTGTAATAAAGAGAAAAAAAAATAAAAACAAGAAGAAGATGTGAAGAAATCCCCAGCGAAGCCAAACTACAGAGCTACTCAATAGTTTTGATTCTGATTCGAGTGACTCTCCGCTGTAGAGCTGATGAAGCAGACAGGCCCCGTCTGGAATGCAGCGGTGGCTGTTCATCATCGGTGAGGTAGAGTGGCTATTGCAACTGTTACCACAAAAGGTTTCAGTGACGAGGAGAATGTGCACTTCTTCCCAGCCCTCCTCTATATCCTTCCTGGGAGCCCTGTGCCCTGATTCTGAGCCATAAGGTTTGCTTACCAACTAGCAAAGCAAACCACACTCCGAAATGTGTAAACGATCCTTTAAACTGGGCAGAATGCCCAGGAATAAAGCTTCTCTGACCTGTTATAGCTATTGTTACCACCGTTACCTCTTCTCTTCAATTATTTAGGCTTCCCCCATGCATGGGCTGGGTTCCTGCTGCCAGGAATGTGAAGCTCACTCATTAATCATTTTCTTGTCATTGTACTCTGGCGGGAAGGAAGGGAGGGTGCTCACTACCAAAAATAGGATGCCTACTCTCTCTGATAAATAGGAGAGAGCTCTGTAATGAACATGTTATCTTGTCATGGGCAATTCCTTCTGCGATTATCTTGAAAAGAAGCATATAATATCAGCAGTGTTTATCTATACATCAATAGGCATACAATACTAAAGATGTAAATAGAGACTAAATTTTAAAAAGTGCTTTTAAAAGATAACTATCCAAACACAAATTCTCAGTTATGCTAATAATTTCAGAGTCATGGAGCACTGAATTATCTAAGCAAAAATGTTTGATGCACATTTTAAGTGGAGACTGACATTTGTGTTTTTATCATTTAGTACATGGAAAAGACTAATAGGCAAACAAACCCATTCATGTATGTGTATACATACAAACAAAAAAAATTATCTCCCTGCATGTGTGTTTGCAAAGCCTACCATGTTGAATCACAGCTTTCGCAGGTTTCTGGAAGATTGTCGCTACACAAAAATCCAGTGTAATGACAGCATCATGAGGTCTAACATTTTTTGGAATTGGAATCACTGCTAAGGGTTATCTAGTCCCATGTCTTCATTATATAAACAAGAAGGTTGAAGCTCAGAAAATTATTATCCAGGAGCCCAGAGGTCCTTTCTGACCCATTCTCCCAGTGTGAGTTGTTTCAATTTATTATCCCTATGGTCAGTCCATCCGTGTTTCAATTTTGGCTTAATGTGAGGTCTCACGGAGGGCAGGGGAAGCTGTGAGGTGCTCCTGATCCTCCTGTCAAATCCTTCTGTCCTTAGGTTTAATGAAGCAAAGTTACACTCATTTTTCAGTTGTGGAAGCAAAATTAGAAAAATTAAGTTTTTACTCAGATCACCAAGCTAGTTAGAGTCAGAATAGGGATTGGTGCCAGGCTGCCTGACATCTAAACATCCCAACACAAGCAGTATGATATTACTAAGTGCTTCATGCTTAGCTCCATTTCTCTTCTTTTATTCAGAAAAACAAGTTATTTTTCTTTTTGGCATATCTGTAAAAATGACTGGATTTGCCTTCATGGGTATAAGATCAGGGCTGCAAGGGAATAGGAGAGTCATAGGTTGGACACAGCTCTTGGAGCACTCTCCCACACGTCCTGCCAGCTATTTTTCAGGAGATCTCTGAGCATTGTTCTGGGGCCCTATGCTTAGTAGAAAGGTAGTTCTAGAACCATGTCAATTAACTTTTAGTTTCACTAATCACTCTCTTTCATCTCAAGAAAATAACACAATCAAAGCAAGCAGCACTTAATATTTTCAACATATTGGCCTGTAGACAGAAAGCATCAGTTTTTCAATTCAGTTGATATATGCAAAGTGAGAATGGCCTGGAAGAGGTCAGCTCCTGACCTCTGCAGCACACAGAGAGGTCAGGTGGGAAGCACTACATAGTCAGCTGCTATTTAAAGGGCACCGTCTGTTTTGCAAGTTGTTCTCTTCCTTTCTTCTTTCTTTTATCCATTCTTCCTTTCATATTTTATTTTTATGACTTTTTTGCTGGACCTAGTACTAACTTTCACAAAGCAGGAAAACCAAAATCTATTTTTTTCTGTAAATTGGCCAGTCATGTTGCCTAAATGAATAATTTCCCACTGGTGAAATGAACTGCAGATCGACAAACATGGGGATACAGGATACATGGACCTGGGTTTGAGTCCTGATTCTGCCCAAAATAAGAATAAGCTGGGTTACCTCAGAAAAGCCACTTAACCTCTCTGAGCCTATTTCTTTACCTGTGAAACAGATATAATCATCCAGAGTAATTGCAAGATACAAAAAAAGGACACTATATGTGAGAGTTCTTAGTAAATTGGAAAGTTCCATATAAATATTATTCTTTTTAACACTATCAGATTTAAATTTGTTTCCAACCTTGTTTCACATGACAAGGTGAAGTCAATGATCATTCCATTATCTTGTAACTCAAAGATTTGCATATTCAATTTTTTGCAACAATATCATTTGAGATGGGAAATTCTGACCAAAGGAACTTGAGAAATGATTTTAGTACTTGACAACCAAACCTAATGTTAGTAAAATAAATCACTGCAGCATGTAACTCAATCCACATCTCTGTGATCTCTTCCACACAGAGCCACCATTAGTATGGAAAGACCTGCTTGCAGAATAGAAGTGAAGATTAGGGTGAAAATGGGCCCAACTGTAAATTGTGTTCATAAAGTTTATCTGCATCAAACCCAATCTAAACTTCAACTAAAATTTGTAGCAGTCTAGGTTATACCATCTCATCAGCACTCCAAGGCACAATGGGTTTTCTTATCTGTGTGAGTCTTATCTGATTGACCACAGAGTAGAAAGAGAAATTATTTCTATTTCCTGCTATCTTCTCTTTCTGAGCGAAAAGGGTCCGGATCAGAGAGCCCAGACATTTGTCAAAAACATCAGAGTGCCTTTGCTGTGTAGACGTAGCCTGCAGAATTTCTCTCAAATTCATCTTCAAGGAGTTTACAATCTTTTAATAAAGAATATTTTGGAATAGCAACATATCAACCCAATCAAATGGCAGCACACAGTTCTAAAAGAGTGAAAAGCGCAAAGCCAAACATCACTGAAATGCAGGTTGCAAATTCAGTACCAATGGCAGTATTTGAAAAGGTGGGATAGAAGAGGTGGTGAAGATGAAGATGGAGTTTGTGAAGAGGAAAAAAAACACCACCTGGAATATTGTTTACATTAAATACAGCTCCAAAAATGTTTTCTTTCTGTCAGTTTCAGTGACTTCTCTTTGCCTTCGCAATAAAGTCCAAGCCCCTACACAAAGCATGATGCATGGAATACTTACTCTGGGCTAGACAGTGGGAAGGCCTTGGGGCACATGTGGCTTCTTTGACTGGTCCCTTACCCCTTTCCACATCTCGCCCTAATAGAAACCTCATGCACATGTAAAGTTCCAGAAGGATCCACTAATCGTTCTTCCATGCAAGAAGGGCCTTCTCCTTATTTTGAAATCCTTCTCACCCTTCAAGGCTTTTCTCAAAGCACTGCTAATCCATGAAGCAAGGATCTAAAGCACTTTGACTGTCTCTCTATGATCAATTAAGTAGTAATTAATTAATAAATTAAATTATTCATTGGGAAGCAAGTCATAAATTGAGGGAAAGTGCACTTTGGAGACACACAGAGGATCCAACATCAAGGTGTTCACATGCATATAAAGCACCTTGTTTCTCCCTGTTCTTTCCTCTTAGGTAGGTTGTATCACAAGTTTGTTTCCAGTAGCAGTTGAGTCACCAGGGCCAGTGCCCACAGCACTGCTGACAATTGAGGTAGAGGAATCGAAACAGTGAAGACGCACTGCTGAGAGTTCAGTCCTGCTCACAATCTAGTTATAAAGCCAGATATATAAAATAAATACTTGTCATCAATTCCTGAAAGACTTTACACAGAAGGCATTTTTACTGCAGTGTATACAGCTTCTTACGAGTAGCACTAGAGAGGAAGTCTTTGGCCAACGGTGATCAGGGAAGTACATTTCCCTTTTCTTTTTCTGACCTAATGGACTCCGTGTCCTGAGCTCCTGACTAATCATGAGGAATGAACGCAGACTGCAAGGAGAGAGCAGCCCATTAAAAAGACATAACCTGCATTTGAGATTCAGATTTATTATACATTTTCAATTTTATCTTGACAGACATCTATTTAGAAATAATGAATAATTAAAATTAATATTAAAAAGCATATTCTTAAATCTTGTTGAAAGTCTTTCTCAACTTTCTTCTGTGTTATTTCCTTATAATTTACACTGTGCAGCTATCCTAGGCATTGGGAGCACATGTCATATTCTAAGCTCTTGTTAGTTGCTGAAATTCCTCATAAGGATTACTTGATAAGGGTTTTTTTCCACTCATTTTTCATGATTTCCAATTGCAATGGGAAAACTGCCTACAAATACTGCTGATGAGTCAGAAACTGCACATTCTCTGGCAACATCAGGGAGAAACCAAGTACTGAGGGAACACAACCATGTGCAAAATAATTTCTGTGAAAGAGTCTCCAGCTATGGCTCCTTGCTTTCACTTTGCCCTGTCCATTTGAGAAGAAATCACTTCTAGCAACAGGCAGGGCCTGTCTGCCCAGTCTATAGCCCATTGACAAATTTGACCTTGCCTTTTCTTACAGGCAGTACGTTATGCATGTCAATTAGCTCTCAAGTTCTATTTCATAACAAAAAGGAGAAAGCACTGGGCAGCCAGAGTCTTCTTAAGCCACGGCCTTTACCCTCGACGAGGATTCTCTTGCCTCTGACTTCATCCCGCAATTGTATCCCATCAGAAAATGGAGGTGTCAGTCATAGTTCTTAAGTAGTCAAAAAAGGACCAATAGATTTTAGCAGAAAAAGGAATGTATTAAGGACACTAGGTGGATTTTGGCATCTCTGGGAGGATGGAATCTTGGTAGACAAATACAATGTTCACTTTACCCAGGAACATGGCCCCAAACAAGACCCCACACTATATCTGGAATTGGCAACACTAGGTCATGGATGCACCTTCAATGTCACCCCCTCTGCTAGTTCTGAAAGCCACACACAGCTGGGGCTGCCCTTGCCACAGTGAGATCTTCTCTGCACCTGCTTCTGCCCATGACGACCTTCCAAATCTTGACTGACTTGTGAGCATCTCATTTCCATAATTGCAAAAAGGCTATAAAAATTAGTTTCTAATCTTCCGTTGGGATATACAGGACCCTTAAAGCAAAGAAATTCCCAAAGTAGCCATGCTCAAAGGCGCAAGACTGCCATAACGAATGGTAAATATCCACTCCCTTGGTTTCTCAGTAGGGTTGCAGTGATAGAATGCTGGCTGAGCTGAAACATCAGTTGACATTCTAGGTCAGGGAGGATAGGAGGGTCGGGGGGAATGCTGTGTTTCTGGTCAACTCCTCTACTCTTACTGACCCTCTGGCACTTGTTCTTGATTTATTAGCTGAGTGTCTTTGAGCAAATTACTCAACACTTCCAGGCCATGCCACCAATCTGCCTGGAGTCTCTCTGATTCCGCTCTTGCCTGCCAACAGCTCATTGCCACACACCAGCCAGACTCTGCTTTTTATAACATAAATATGGTGATGTAATTTCCAGCCCTAAATCCCTCTAATGACTACAGCCTGCAGGCACTTACAGAAACTGGTCCCTGCCTAGATTCCCTTTAAGGCATCCGAGACCAACCTTCCCCTTATTTGTTTTCCCTTAGTTCCATAGACCCTCCAATATGGGCAAGCTTGTTCCCAGTCAGGGCTCCCGCACTTGCTATTTTCCTTGCCTGGAACGTTCTTTCCCCAAATCACTGCACGAGTGGATCTTATTCCTCATTCAGGTCTCAGTTCAATTTTCGCTTCCTCAGAAAGACCTTCCCTGGCCACCCTCTCTAATTTGGACACCCCCCTGCAAAAAAAAAATTATAGCATCCCTCTTTTTAAAAAATCATAGTTCTAATCGATATCTAAATTACTTATTTATTTTCTGTCTGCTCCACTAAAAAAGGGAGGTTCCTGTTCGTCTCTATATCACCAATGCCTCGAACTATGCCCAGACGCTAACAAGACTTTCATGCTGTGGGCCAGATGCCTGAGCTTCTGGCTCAATTCCTTCCACCCTCTGCCTAATTCTAGGTTTCCCTTTGTCCCACTTCCTCATGACCTGAGTTCCCTGTCTTGTGTTTGAGCAGATGGGACCGCCCACTTCCCATGAAGCAGATGACGTTCTCCATGTCTAGTGTAGGCAGACTGTGAGTACCCTGGGAGTTGAGCGCATGATCAGAGTACACAGGACCATGGAGTTAGAAAGAAACTAAGAGAGAATGGATAAGAAAGATTGGGAATGTCAGGTCAGCTAGAAGTAAAGTGAGCAAAGGTGTGACAAAAGCGGTCATGGTTTGATAACAAAAGCCTGCCGTTATCTGGCCAGGGCCTAATCTCAGCTGTCATTTCCCCCTGGATGAGGACGGAAGAAAGAAGCAGACAGGGCTAGGCATACAAACCACATCTTATCTAAGATCTGTTTCTAAGAGACACAGAGACAGCAGGATTAACCAAAACATCCATATGCTTATTAATACTTCTTGTTAATACAGAGTCCCAAGAGCCAGGCTAATCCAAATGGAAAAGGGGCACGTCTGGGCATGAATTATCCCAGTGATGTCTGAGTTATCTTTGCTTTTTCGGTGATAGCTTTGAAAGAGGATGGCATCGTTTTCCCCTCAAGTAAAGTCCTATTTTAATTGTGTTTCCTCTTGACATTTAGCTAAACTGACTCTACTCTATGTATACCTTCAAGTGAGCATGTCTTCAAACAGAAAACAGGCATGCCCCGAAAGTCCCTAATCATAGACCTTGACCTGAATGTCGTGATAAGTTCGCTATTAGTTTTCAGTCTTTTCTCCTTTCCATTTAATTATCTGAAATATCCAGGTGATCATTTGCATTTCCCTCTGCTGATGGAGGCATAGTTGTGCTGTTGCGAGCTGTGGTCCGTCTCGGTCACAACCTTCGCAGCTGTGTTAACAGTCTCAGCGGACCCTCCACTGCCCACGTGTAGGGAAATCACCCACTGGTCTTGCTTAGCTCCAATTTGATGGGAGCAAAATCTCTCTTACTGACCCCAGCCCATACAGAGGTCCAAATCTCCTACCCTCCTGTCAGAGGACTCACCAGGGCCCAGGACAATTGAATAGCAGGTACTGAGTTTATGTGCAGGAGGGGCTTAACCTCACAATCCGTCCATTCTGCACTCTTGACTGGGTTGAAGGTTTTCACCTTTGTCCCTCCAAACCATGCTTCCTCTCCCATTCATTGTTAGGTGTTTCTGCCTTTCCTCTCCCCTCCCCTGGAGGCAGTATTTGTGGGGAAAGGAGAAACAGATCTTCAGGCATGCTTCTTGTCTATCATTTAGGTAGAAGACTTCTTTGAATGATTGTTTCTACTGGGTGTGAGCTGGTGGAGGAAAAAAATCCCCTCCTGGATCAAGTGAGAGAGAAGAGGGGGAGATAAATACCCAGAAACAATAAGATAATTGCTTGGAAATATAACATTGACATGGTTGCAAATAACTGAAATCATTTGCAAACCTTAGGCATATAAGTGTGACTTCATTATAGAGGAAAAGAGTTTCCCCTATGGAACCAAAGAGCTGGAATGCAAACAGCCCTCAAGAATAACTGTGACCTAGAAATTTGTCTGGACTCTTTTTCTGCCTCTTGTCTCCTGTCTATGTGTCTACTGCATCTCTCTCTCCCTGTCTCACACTCTCACTCTACTCTCTTGCCTTCTACCTCTTTCTCTCTTTCCCGTGCTTACTGTAGCTCTTGACCCTACTCTGACTTTCTATCTTGACAAGGTTCCTCTGCTTCTCAGGTACACATGCAAGAAATATGACCACTGATACCTCCTAGAGTTACCTGTCACAGGACTGGCCACCCATATTCCCAAGGAAAAGACGTTTGACAATCCACCCTTGAACTATCAATGGGGAAGGGTTGATGTCACATGAACATGGCAGCCCAAGCCAGTCTTGCAACTGTGTGAGAGGAAGTCATGAGGAGGAAGAGCCAGGGGTGAGGGTGAGCAGCACATGGTCATAGCAGATACCTACTGTGTACTTCACCTACGACGCACGGCAAATTATCTTCCTACTTGATGAGTAAATCTGTGAGCATCATACCAGTTGCCTAGTGGGTTTCATCTCACTTAAGAACAGAAAATAGCCCTAGACCCATAGAAATAGTTGCAAACCCATCTTTCCATACAATAGACATCTTTCAGAAATCTCTATCCGCTATACTTTACTAAATATAGGATCCTGCTCTTATCATTTCATTTATGAGAAATTTCTTGGTACTCAGTGTGGTTGCCCACAGATTAAGTGTTTTATTTTACATTTTTAACAGATGGAGAGTTTTCTTCACTTACTATAATTCTCATGTCATTGAGCCAGATGGAAGCAAGGGAATTAGAAAATAACGATGCATAAAGTAAATATCAATTGTTGCTCCTGCTTTTTTTTTAGGACTAAAATTTTAATGTCATTTTTTCACTCCCCTATCTGTCTTTTCTCAGGGTCCTACTTCAACATTTTACATCCTGTAATGACATGTATGTGCTTCACAGTAAAAGAAGGTGCTTGGTGAATCCTTGCCAAATAAACTGTGCATATCTAGTAGATACAAAGTGTCACAGGACTGATTCTGCCACTTCTTTGATGGAACAAGCAAATAGGGAAAAGAGCAATGTTTAAGCATAGATCAACATATAAGGGAGTCCTTTATGGATATTTCTGGATTATTATTCATTACTGTTTTTGCAACTCTAGGCGTGAGCTTTTTTCTTTTTTCAGAATTAGCAGTAGGTGCAGTTCCCTTAGGGAAGTACTAAAAATGTCCTGCTCCACATATGGCTTTCTTGGTGTTACTGTAGGTATGTGTGTCTTTGCCAGATGCAACAGCCTATCTGCTATTTTGAATAGATTCCAAGATCATTTGCCAGGGTGTGGGCAATTCATTCTAGAAGCTTTTATTAAGCACCTTTTCTGTGCCAAGTACTATGTAATTCCAATAAATAAAAAGCTAAGATAAATAGTTAAGGTAAGGAAATGGCTTTGCTTTTTATTCCTAGTAGACATTCTACATTTTTCCAAATACTATAACTATTAAAATAAAAATATATAAATTCTAATTTATGATTTGTTCATTGTTCCTTTTCCCAAATCATTCCTATTCCCGTTCTTTCCATAATCGTAAGAGTAGTTTTCAAAAATAAAATCTGCTCCCATATCTCTTAGTTATTTTTTCTCATTTTAAAATAACTTAAACTAAGATTTACATGTACTAGTGCTAAGCAGCTTTTTTTTTTCTTTCCTGACTTTTTAACTGAAATTCTTACTGTTCCCTTCTGGTGATAGAAGGAAAGAAATATTTTTAACTGAATTTTTTTTTAAAAAACCTGAAGATTGAAAAAATAAAGAATGTTTTATGAGAATTAGTTAACTATTCTCTCCCTGTTTAGAGTTGTATGCAAACCAGGTCATGGAAATGTGGCCATTATCCAGTTAATTTGATCATTATAACAACCGGTACTTATAATGGACACATGAAAGGTTTCTTGAGAGAAAAGTTACCTTCCTGAAGAACTGAAATTAGTGAAGATATATGTCTAATGGGAATATGAAGGAAATAGAGATTTTGATTTCTGCCAGCAGTAAACTTTTGTTGAGAGCCCATATAAAATGAAAGAATCAGCCACGTCCTGAAAGCACTCTCAACTGTCCTTTTAACAACCTCTCCATGATGTAAAAACTGGCTCAAGTGTATGCATAATTGTACTGCCTAATGAAGTGTTGGGAAAAGAGGGAGGTCTTCATTAAAGCATTTCTGTGAAATCTGAATTCAGCAAAAAAATGGATTTACCTCCAGAACGACTATTAAAGTTTTGATATGTTCAGCAATCCATATCCATGGAGTGCAGTTCTGCTCTCTAACAAATGCTGCATACAATACTAACAGCAGCTTTTGTCACAGAGCTTTAAGGTGCAGCTGCATTTTACAATCTTGATTTGCAAACGGAGATTCAGAAAGGTTAAGTGATTCTGGATCTTACTCTTTTCTGCTCTCATTAAGCTTGCAGGGCTCTGCCCAAGTCATATCTGGGAAGAAAACAAACCGTGACACAGATAACACCATCCATCTGGGTCACTGCGGCAGTGCTTAGTGATCCATCTGCACTGATACAAGAGATCTGGGCTGGGAACACCGACTGCCACCTCAGCTCACCTTGGTCTCCTCTTCCCTAAACTTCTGCAGTATTCAGACCCTTGATTCATGCATCAGGCTCACAGTTGTTCACTACTCAGCACTGGCACTTAATCATTACTTATTTAATTGTTTGACTGGCTCAGAATTATGAAAGATTTACTGTGAGGAAAGCATTATTCTAGACTGGTGTGTATAGTTTGTTTATTTTCTTTTAAATCTTACTCATTTAAATACCTCCATTTTATTCAAAATAAAAGAAAAGAAAAGAATTTAAGGAAACTTGGTATTATATTACAGTGAGGAAATACAGAGTCATTTTTCACAGAAATTGAAATCTAGGAAAGAAGACAGGCCAGCGTGGTGTTCATTAGGATTCTCTACAGATATTCTAGTTCTCTTCTCCCCAGGCTTATGGTGAAATTGATATTATCCACCCTCTCTGAAGTTGGGTGTGACCTGTGACTTCTTTTGTCCAATGAAACGTGAGTCGAAGTGATGCGTATTGCTCCCATGCGGAAGTTGTTAGGGCCAACAGGCACTTTGCCACATTCCTTTGTTCTATTTTCGTGATCACAGAAGTACATGATAAAGCAGACCTTCCAGCAGCCAGGGTCCTGAAGTGTCCGCAGCGAGCAGAGCCCCTCTCCCAGTCTCTGCTGAATGTGTAGCGTGTGTGAGAAATAAACTCTTACTTCATTAAATCACTGTGATCTTTTAATACTTTTATCAAGATAAATTCTCCATCAAGAATGAATGAATAGATAAATAAACAAAATTTTCTTTTTTAAAGTGTATGCTTCAGTGGTTTTAGTATGTTACGAAGTTGTGTAACCATCACTGTAGTCTAATCTTGGAACATTTTCATCATAGCAACATCATTTAGCAGATTTCATCGAGAAATCTTCTCCCCATCAGCAGTCACTCTCCATTTCCCTCTCATCCTCCCAGCCCTAAGCAATCACTAATCTAGTGTCTGTCACTATAAATTTACCTATGCTAGACATTTCAGAAAAATTGACTTATTCAGTATGTGGTCTTTCGTGGCTGGCTTCAATCACTAAACATAATGTTTTTGAGATCATCCATGTTGTAGCATCTCTCAGTAATGTATTACTTTTTATTGCTAAATAGTTTTACATTATAGTATATATCTTTTTTAATCCATTCATCATTTGATGGACATTGGGTTGTTTTCATTTTTGGCATTTATTAATAATGCTGTTTATAAGCATTTATGTACAACTTTTTTGTGAATATATATTTTCATTTTTCTTGGAATTTCTCTAGGAGTAGAATTGCTGGATCATATGGTAGCTGTGTCTAACAATTTGAGAAACCACCAAACTGTTTTCCAAAATGACCATACCATTTTACATGCCCAGTGTATGAATGTAACAATGTATGAATGTTCTAATTTTTTCACATCCTCACCAACAATTTTTAACAACGTTATTATGTGATTTTTTAATTTTAATCATTCAAGTAGATGTGTAATAGTATCTTGCTGTGGTTCTAATTTGCATTTCCCTATTGAGAAATGATGTTGTGTATCTTTTCATGTTTTTATTCACCATTTATAAATATTTTTTGGAGAACTGTCTACTAAAATTCTTTGATCATTTTATTGAGTTGTCTCTTTCATACTGAATTGAAAGTGTTCATTACATATTCTAGATACAAGCCCCTTATCAGATACATAATTTGAAAATACTTTTTCCCATTCTGTGCGTTGTCTTTCCACCTTCCTGATAAGATGTTGGCAAGATGAAGATTTTTAAATTTTGTTGAACTCCAATGTTTCAATTTTTTTATCACTTGTACTTTTGATGTTATAGCTAAGAAATCATTGTCTAACCTAAGGTTACAAAAATTTACTTCTGTGGCTCTCGTAATGGTTTTATAGTATTAGCCCTTACATTTAGATCTCTGATCCATTTCCAGACATTTTTCTGTACAATGTGAGGTATGGGTCTAAATTCTTTCTTTCGGATGTTGGTATCAGTTGTCCCAGAACCACTTGTTGAAAAGATTCTTCTTTCCATTGAATTATCTTAGCATCTTTGTCAAAAAATCAGTTGACGGTAAACATATAAATTTATCTCTGGACTTTCAGTTTTGTTCTTTCAATTCTATTTTACATATGTCTATCTTTTTGACCATACCATGTTGTATTAATTACTGAAGCTCTATAAAAGGTTTTCAAATCTAGTAGTGTAAGTCCTCCAGTATTGTCATTTTTTTCAGAATTGATTTGGTCATTGATTTTTGCATTTCCATATGAATTTGAGGGTTAGATGGCCAGTTTCTGCATACAAGCTCAGCTGAAATTTTAATAGGGATTGCAATAAATTTGTAGATCAGGTTAGGGAGTATTGCCATTGTAACAATATATTGTGTCCTCTGATCCATGAACATAGGATATCTTTTCATTTATTTAGATCTTTAATCTTTTCCAACAATGTCTTGTAGTTTTTAATGTAAATGTCTTGACTTCTTTTGCTAAGTTTATTTGTAAGTATTTTAATCTTTTGGATATTATTGTAAGTAAAATTGTTTTCTTAATTTCTCTTTTGTATTTTTCATTGTTAGTGTTTAAAATTCAATTGATTTTTATATATTGAGCTTTTATCCTGCAACCTTGCTAAACTCATCTATTAGTTCTAGTAGTTTTGTAGTGGATTCCTTGGGATTTTCTACATAGAAGATCATGTTGTCTGTACCCAAAAATAGTTTTACTTCTTCCTTTTGAATCCAACACCTTTTATTTCTTTTTTGTTTCCTAATTACCCTGGCTACAGCCTAAAGTACAACATTGAAGAGAAGAATCTCTGAGATGTTGAGGTTAGTTGTTATTGTACCATAACCTGGACTGTTTATCAATAGTGCAAATATTAAAGGAATAAAAAGAAGATGGATTGCATTTCATTGGAAACTCAGGGAAGGAGTTAGGCAGTTACCTGGAGCAGATAAGTCTCTAAGGATGAAAGTGAAGTCATTCAGTATAAAAAAATATAATACTGAGCTCTATATTCTGACTTAGAGTAAACTTGCAAAGGAAGAGTGGAAGAGAAGACAGGAACTGCAAGTCAGGAGAAGAACATTTGTAAAAGTTGTACTGGGGTAATTGAGACTGGAGAGAGACGGGAGGCTCTGGCAAAATCCTCGAGCGGAATAGTAAGTGCCAGAGCTAAGAAGTAGTTAGTGTTACCTGTTCACAGATCTCCCCAGTGTTCACATTTAGAGCCTCGACAGTACCTACACCCCACCTACCCAGGCTTTTACAGGCTTCCAACTCCAAGCCAGAAAATATTTACTAGCTATTGAACACAAATCTAACAGTGAGCTTTACTCCTGGCTCCACTTTGATCTTGGACCCCAGTGTCAGGAACATGGTTTTCCACTTTCATATTGCAAGTTTGCCTTCAGGATTCTGTGATCTCCCTTTCTTCTTGGCCAGAGTTCCGGGGACTCAATACGATTCTCCAACCTTGTTCGTGTTGCTCTAGCTTATGCCTTACCTAGATTTTGATACCTTGGCTACCTTGACTGTGGACTATAACTCAGTTCCTACTGATAGTTGTACAGCCCTTGTGCACAACCACACAAAAATAAGACACAAAGGGCTAAAATTCCTCAAATGGAGTTTTTGTTGATTGATTGATTTTATTTGTGATTAGATGCCAGGGATATAAATAAGATAACACAAACTATATAGAGTTTTTTAAATGACTTAGTTTTGCTGCCATAGTCTCCTTTTGAATCAATAACTATGACTCTAACTGGGCTTCCCTTGTAATAATAATTACCATCACTGAGTACCAGGAACTGTGCTAGGTCCTTTACTCATACCAACATGTGTACCATTCACCACTGCAAAGTAGGCATCTCATGTCCATTTTACAGAGGACACTGAGGTTTAGGGAAAGAGTTTTACTCTACACAATTACTAAGTGTTGGAGCCAGTATCATAACCCACATTTATCAATTTGTCTCCAAAACTCAAATCTTGCCTTTGTGAGTAGAGCTCTCATCAAACCCCTTTCAAATCCTTGTCCTTGCATTGTTGGTCACTGTGACTCCATACTTCCATGCAGCACTTTTTTCTAGAGTGTCAACTAATGTCCTTTCAAGTATGTATTTGTCTTATTGGTTTTACCCTGTTTAAGAAACCTCTACACTGATTGATAGTCACTTCATTAGCGATTTGCCCCACATCATCAGTACCTTCATTTTGGAGTCCCATACTAGATTGGACTTCCTAGGAACAGGGTTTGTGCTGGGAACATAGACGTGCTTAACAAATGTTCGATCAATAAATGAGCAAATAAATGAAATGCATGCGTATATGAATGGACAAGTTTGCTAACAGCTCTTTCTTGCAAGTGGTGTTTGCACTGTTCTGAGGCAATGTTACCTTGTAGCAGAAAGAGCATGGAGTCAGGCATGAGATTGAATCCCAGCTTCATCACTTACAAACTCTGTGAGTGTGGACGCGTTACTCAACCTCTTTAAACCTCAGATTGTCCATGCGTAAAGTGAGTAATAATTCGCACTGCCATACGGAAGATCATATGAGATAACGAATGTGATACAAACTAAATATTCATTGAACATTACTTCCCTTGTCTTTAAGACAAATATCACAACCTGAGTTTCCTTCTAGTTTCCTTATCATGAGCTAGGTCTCCTTTGTCTGGGTAATTGTATTGGTATGCTATCCGGAATCTAGGATGGAGTATATCCTAATGGTCGAAACCCAGATTTTGGAATCAAAATGCCTGCATTAAAGTCCAGGCTCCGCCACATTCTAACTGCATGACCTGGGCAGAGTACCTTGATATCACCTTCCTTCAGTCTCCTCATCTGTAAAGTGGGGATAGTAATAGCACCTTCCTCCATGGGATGAAAGTTTAGAATTAAACAAATTAATGTCTCTAAAGTTCATAGAACCATATCTAGCCTCAGGGAAAGCACTCAATAAATGTTTGCCTCATCATTACTACCACTACTACCTGTTCTGCTACCATCACTACTTCAGGCATTTAAGTAAAACATCTCTACCATGTTCTTCTTGGGGGTAGGATTCTACCTGAATCTCTGCCTACTTTATTTGCTGTTGATTTCTACCTACTTACTGGCTGTATACTATTGAATATCGCAAGTGCCATTTGTCCCTTGGTCTCAACTCTCTGGGTTGTTTGCTGTTGAAAATTGCCCCCAAGTACTTACAATTTGTTGATGTTTATCTGTCTCAACTTCAGGGTCTATTTATTCTTGATCTTTCCCACCTCGAAATATATAGAGTACCATTGTTCTGAAATTAAGTCATCTGTAGATTACTGAGTGGTGTGTGTGTGTGTGTGTGTGTGTGTGTGTGTGTGTGTGTGAACACATACCACTTCTGCTGTCATATGTTTCCTCTTTGCTGTGAGAAATCATTTCTCGTTTCCAGCAGTTATTTGATAATAGCAGCCCTTCCTCTTTTGATCTGGTGTCTCTAAATCTGCTGTGGTTTTGCCAACCAGGAAAACCCGGCTTGTTTGAGAGTGTGTACAGTAAGTGTAAAGAGAGTCTGACAGAGAGCCTCTGGGGATCTCCCATGAGTCAAGGGAGTGAGTGTCATTGCGCGAACATTGTAACATACAGTCTGGCTGCTTAAAGAATTCTTTTTAGCTCACATTCTTGTTCCTGGTTGTGGTTCAGAAGAGGTGAGCTTTGCCAGGCATATGAGTCTTGGAGAGGTGGGGCATTATTATTCTAATTTTATTACTAGGAATACAAAGGCATTCAAATCATCTTTTGTTCATGGCATCAAAATGTTCTGAACCACATAAGAGCAGAGGAAGTGTACTGTACATTTGCTGGGGGAAGGTATGAGGGCTTTGACAGTTTAACTCTAAAATCCCCTTCCAGGGTTCAGAGAATTCTGCACACTTTGAATCGTGGTGCAGGAGATAATCACTCTCCCAGTCTCCCTGACCCCAGAAGCCAGAGGGAAGAACTGAATGAGGCAATAGTGATGGCAACATCTAGAGTCCAGTGGCAATAATGCCAGTGGTGGTATCCGGCAAATGGTACTGATGGTGACAGGGCACAATACAATGTTCAGAACTTAACAGCAACAGCAGCAAGGCTGTCCTGAATGTCTGTCACCATGATGCTTATTTTGGCTGTGGAACCCATCAACTGACCTCTTCCGGTCCCCTCCCATTTTCCAAGCCTCGTTCTCCAGCTCTGTCAACATTACTATTACTTTTCCAGTAATGATTTTCCAGTAAATTGTTTGTATGCTTAATTAGCACCAGTTCTGTTATTTTCAGCCAAGAACCCTGTGTAGGACAGATAGGTAATTCCTTACTTTTTCTATCTAAATTATATATGAAGCACTTGATTTCAAAGGATAGTTTAGCCATGCATTGGATTATGTTCTGTAAGTTTTATTGTCATATCCTTATTAACACAATTATTCAGAAAAGGTGGCAAAATTCTATTTTGACTTACTGTTTCCTATTTAGTTTTACTCCCCTGAGTATCTTACAACGTAGCAAATAATGTTTAAATCATTTTCAAAAAGTCATTTAAGTGAAAGGAAAGAATTACAGAAGTCTTTCCAAGGAACATAGTAATAATTTTTTGACAGCAAGGAAAAAAGGAAACTAGATAATTTTCTACTACTTCCTAAGACAAACTACTATGATTTGACCTTACTGTTTGCATGGAGGTGTGGTAATTTCCTAGAAGAGTGGAAAGATTCACAAACATCAACTCAAAACTAAAACACATGCGTTTATTCAGTTACAGTGCTGTCCACTAACTCCTAAAAAAGATTTCAAAAACAGTCAGTCTTTCCACATGGCTCGAGCTATGGGTTGGCCATATTTCATCATAAATATTAAATATCAAAAAAGTTATGTGAACGAGAGTGTGCGTGTGTGCACGCGCTCACTTAAGAGAAAGAGAGAATGACGTGAGAGAGAGAAAGATGTTCCCGACACTGATAGAGAACCACATATGAGACACAGAAAAACAATAATGTTCTTTTTCCCAAGGATATTTCCTATTACTGGTTCCAGTTTTTCTTAAGACTCAATTCCATTTCTGCCTTTGTGTTTTGTATAAACTCCTATATTCTTAAAAGAAATTCATTGTTGGTTTTGGTTACTTACCACTAAAAACATTGACTAATGCAGCAATAGATCTGCATTTAGTGTTTTTTAAAATGTTACCCATAATTATCCTTTATGATAAATATATAAAGAAAAGATATATTAACATAATATATATTTTGTTTTTACAATAGAAAGCTGCAATATATTTATTTGAGGGGAAAAAAACAAGTCTCCTAAATTTTATGTTTACTCCAAATGCTCCAAATAATAATGAAATGATCTTCCCACACTTATCAAGAAGTGACAGGAGTTGGGAATTTAAAACCTGTTTTTGAATCATTTGATTTGTAAATGTTTCTTAACACTTCAAAGCAATCATAATTGGCTGCCTATTCTTTTCTTTGAACTCAATGTAAATGACCTGTCAATTTCTGCATATGGTTTTCTAAATTTAGGCAATAAGAAGATAATTTACATTTATGAAGGGTGACCCAAGAAGCTGCATAGTGCAACTGTGTAACTAATTTAGGCTAAAGGAGTGTTATGGAGACCAGTTTTTTTTTGAAGAAATAAATCCTATTAACTAAAAAATATAAAGCAGAACTGTTAAAGAGTAGGGAGAAAAAGGAAGGTGGCAAAGCCATAGCATTTTATCAGAAAGTAGAATCTCTAAAATTATTTTTACAGAGATGGTTATGGGATCATCATTTATATTCAATTTTTACAGGAAAAATGTCCAAGAAAAACACTTTGTCCCATTAAAGTATTTTGGAAATAAAGGTAAAATCAACATACATTCAAGCTTAACACTATTCTAACTAAATACAAGCATTTCATCAATGAGAAAACAAATACAATAATTGACTTGGACAACATATTTAAGATATTTGAGCCATACCAACTTGGAATACTATAAAGGGAAAGTTTTCTTATCTTATTCATGTGGATTTAGCATTACATGGAGAAAAGACTCTCATAGAGTACAATGATGAAATTAATCTGGTTCACATTCTAGCTTTGCCACTTACTAGTTATCCGCATTTGGACCAGTCATTTAAATTCTCTGAGCCTTTTGTACTCATCTACAAAACTGAGTTGTCAGAATTGAAAGATACGGAATTTAGTTTCTGTTCAATAAAAATATAGAAGTCAATGTAAAATAGGCAATGTAGCTACCATAGACATCCAAGTAGAATGTTTTATACCCTCATATTATTTGGTTTGCCTAAACACCAATATAAATTTTATAGAGAGCTATAAATAATATTTATCAATTTGGCCAAATGGATCTTGTTATACCCTGGCAGCCATGTGGTATGTTATAATTGACCTATGGTTTGGTGTGCAGAGATCCAGTTTTGATATTTGCTCTGCCATCCAGCAACTAAATGAACTTGAACATGCCACTAACAACTCTTGAGCTGCTTTTCCATATTAAAAAAATGGGTAAGGGGGTAATATCCTTAATGCAGAACCTACCTCGCAGGATTAGAATCAAAATCAATTTACATGTATAGAAGTGCTTTGTAAAAAGCAATTCTCCAAATAAATGTCTGAGGACAGAACAAGAGAGAAGAGCATTCTATAAGGTACTGTATTGGAGATTGTCATGAAAGGGAAAAAGCTTGGCAATCATAAAATAAAAATAAAACTTTTACTCTAGAAACATAATCTATAAATTTTTATCTAAAAAGTTACTTTAACTTTCTTTACTTTGTGTGGTATGCATAGGGCTCTCATCGCAATGTATTTAGAAGGTTGTAAGAGGGAGACTGCTCAAAAAATATATTAAACAGATTTGGAAGGGGGTGGATATAAAGTTAGAATTTCTGAGTCATGAAAACATCAGATAGCGCTTCAGAAAGGTGTAACTTTATTTAAAACTGAGCTGCTGTGAATTCTATCATGCTGCAGACACCTCTGAATCAACAAGCTTTGTTGGCAAATTGTTATGCTGACAAATTCTCACACAGACTGAAAATTTCCATTTTGTAAACAAGTAAGTGGGTTCCTGATGGTCTTGCTTACATCCTGAGCTGGAAATTTGGAAAGTGGAGTCCTGGCTTAAATGACTGTATAATCCTTTTCTCACATTAGCAAAGCAGATTCAAATATTTATCACCCAAATCAGAGAGCCACTGTGAGCATGAATGTAATATTAAGTCTGATACTCTTCAAGTTAGGGAAACACAAACGACACATCACTGGTTTCATTGGCTAGATTTCCTGAGACAGTTAGAGTGGTATGGGTGTTAATTTGGTCTTCTCCAAAACACTAGGGGCTCTATTTCATTTCTACCCATAATAAGACAAATATATTAAATAGAATAGTGATCCAGAAGTTTCCTGGCCAGGATATTTGATGTACACAAATGTGAATGCACATGCAATCGAATACAGATTGGGTCATAGATCTTCCTTCTCCTGGGTCAGGGTCAGTCACAGGGGCTCTGGTTGTGTGGTTTTGAATCACCACCCCCAGCAGCTAAGCAGGATGAACTGGACATGTGACACAGCCATGCAGCTGGGCGGAAAAGCACTAGCCATCACAGTGAAGAGAAGTAGGTGAGATACATGTGTGTACTATGGACTTTGGAACAAGCAGAGTGCACATAAATCACAAAACAGTAAGGTCCAAGAATATACATCAGACGGGGGATAGAAGGTGCTGGGCCCAGAGCCTGGATGCAGTGGGATTAAATGAAATACCAATTAAAATATCTAGCTCATACAGCAACATCATTAGGGAATAATTTTCCTTCCTCCTGTTTAATAAAATCACAATTTTTGAGAAGGGCGTCCCCTATTTATCAAGGGAGGTGGGACTCCATGATCACAAGGCTCCTTCCAGCTTGATAAGTAGAATGAAATTGGCAGTAATTTTTACCTTTGCACAGCCCTGTTTTATAAAGGACTGGGCCCATCGTTTTATAAAAACAGGGAACCTCTTTGTGGTCCTCTGTAGGCTGCTAAGTGGGGGTGTGTGAAAGGATGCAGAGGGGAGTTCCTGTTCTGCATCACAAGCTGGGTCCCAGGCCCATTCCTCATGTACTTTCACCTTCCCCCTTCTAGATGCTTTAAATTCTCCAGCCCACTTCTGGGATGGTAGGGATTTACCTGTGGTCTCATGAGGAAAGAGCAGGACCTGAAGGAAACAGGAAATTTGGAAGTTCTTATCACCAGGTCAACAGCCTAGAAATTGGAAGAGTCTAGTCCTGTGATCGTGTGGACATTGACCTTCTTTCCTATTTAGAAAGCAAAGGTGATAGCCAGCCTTCCACGCCTGCAAACACAGGCCTGAGCAGCCACGTCCAGGTTACTGAAGATGTCAGCCAGGGCCAGAACTGGGCAAAATCAGAAAATAGAGGTGTATGTTGCAAAGAGCACAACAGGAGTTACAATGCATGAATCTTGGCTTTACCATTCACTAGTGATAGGTGTGACCTTGGGCAAGTCATTTCACTCTTTTGAGCCTTGGTTTTTTTCATGCACAAAATGTAATAACACTTCCAGCATTTACTGATGAGGAGAAAATGTTTATAAAATGTTTTAAACAGGGGTCTGCCTTCCACAATTATACCCTTTCCCTCTCGTGTGTGTGTGTGTGTGTGTGTGTGTGTGTGTGATTGCTCCGAGTGGGAAATAAATCTAATTAATTCATAATAATTCATGTGACCCCTCCCTTGTTCCATTTGCACGCTAAGGAATGAATTTCTGGTTTTAGGATATCAGACGCTAGCAAGAGCTAGGGTGGAAGAATGTGGAGCAAGATTGTGCACACGCGTGTGTGTGTGTGTGTGTGTACGTGCACTCGTGTGTGGGGGCAATGAGCAACCAAGTATCCTTATTAATATAACACCCCAAAGACATCAGCCTGCTCTACCTGAGGCAAGGCTGGTTGTGCAGAGAGCCTTTAAACACAGCCCCACAGACAATGTGAAATTCTTTCTCCTCTGCAGCCTTGGTCTGCAGTGACACTGGCAGATGCTAAACTTTGGCCTGTCTAGAACAGCTAATTAGGTTACAGAGGCTGCCAAAAATCCCAAAGTCATCCAAAGAAAATGCAACACTTTGAGATCTGAAGTAAAGGTCAGAAGACACAAACACCAATCCCATTTTTAAGAGAGAAATAAACAAGTAGGGAGAAAGAAAGGCAGGAAGGCAGGTTCTTGACAATCTGGCAACTTCTTAATCTTTTATAAACAATATTGAGATCAAGCATGAAGTGATCCTGGCTCCTTTCTCTGGTAATAGATACTGTATATTCATAAAGAATAACACTATAATAGACTCTGTATTTTTATGGCCTGTTCCGGAGCTCAAAGTCCATACCTTTGGGACATCAGAAGATCTTTCAGAGACCCCTTCCTGCTGGAGAACACTCCCACCTGAGAATCAGTCTGGACGAGAGAGGTGGTAATTTGCTAAATGGAATCAATTGAACAAATAGCTTGGCATGTCCAGGGTTTTCCTCATGGGCTGCATCAAATTATCACAAAGAACTGCTGTCTGCCTGGCTCTCTGGAGCGGAGAGGCAGCCTTACAAACCCAGAGACCCAGTTCTTCCAAAGAGGTTACCCCAGAACATGTGTGTTGGGGTGGGGTAACAAAATAAACAGCAGTGCATGGGACTTCACTGCCACCAGCAGGCCCCAGAGGAAGTGCAGGCCCAAAGCAGGGCAGAGCTGCCCAGAGGAGCGGGCCCCACGTAAGAGGGTAAGACTTGCAGCTAAGCTGCCTCACCTTGAGCGCACCCACCCTCCCCCCAATCGCAAAGATTTGGAAAAACTGGTTTTTTTTTTCCCTAAAACATAGGGAGGTGTGCCTGCCCAAAAGCCCAGAACGAGGGATTTGGACACCAAACTCCAGCTAAGGATCCAAACACTCCCTGACCCCCACCCCAACACAATCGCACTTTTTATTCGACAGGGTCTTTTTTCTTGTCCTGGTTTATGCAGTATTTCCGATATTTCGATGGCTGCAGTGGAGTGTGGCAGGAAATGGCAATTTTACGTCTGCTTCCCCCTACATCTCACGTCACCTGGACGCAGACCAGAGACCCACGCCGTCCACCTGGCGCCCCGACCCCAACCAGCGCAGTCCCGCGTCCGCTCTGACTGCCCGCGTCAGCGGCAGGTGAAGCCTACCCACACGTCGCACTGACTTGGAAAAGCGGCTGAAGCGCAAACAAAAAGCCGCAGCCCACAGCCAACTCTGTTGATTTCTCGCACCCCACCCCAATCCGCTCCTCCTGCACTTTGCGGGACGTTGCGCAGGGGGGCGCTCCCGGGAGCCCACACTCTCCCGCGCGGCCTTGCACGCGCCGGGCCGCCGGGGCGCCGCATCCTCGCGGAGGACCGACCCGGAGCCGCCAGGCGGGCAGAACAGCCCAGCGTGGGCCTGGGGGGAGCAGGAAGACCCACCCCCCGGGAGGCTTAGAGGCCTCGGAAGAGCTCCCCGCGGAGATCCGCTCCCGGAGAGGTTCCGCGACCACGCGGCGAGGAGCACGTGAGCGGCGCAGCCTGGCTATAAAAACCCCCGCCCGGGCGCGCGTGGGGAGCTAGCGGAGCGGCAGGACGCGGCCGCCTGCGCCACGACAGCCAGGGAGGCGGTGACCCTCCCTCGAGGACGGTTGAGACCATCCGGAGACTTGACGCTTCGGACCTCGGGGCGGTCTCCGGTGCGTGCATCGAACTTTGAGGCTGGATTCCCTGCGCCAGGGCAGAGGCGCGCAGACGCCCGCACGCGTGGATTCGCGAAAATGCTCAGGGCTTGTGTGACCTTTAGGAGAGTTGGAGGGGGAGTGTAGCAATCTCGAGCTGATTTCTTGTCCTCATTCAAGGAGGCAGCCACGAGCACTCCAGCTTGTCCTCGGAGGAGCCCGAGAGGCCCCTGGGCAGCCCGAGGCCCCCTCGCCCAAGCCCCAGCCGCCCTTCGAGCCGCGGGCTATTTCTGAGCGCGCGGGAGTCGGGCTCCAATAAAGTTGGGACATCTTCTTGTAGATAAAGTTTCGGCTGTCCTCGTCGCCCGCACGGTCCCCGCCGCCTGGCGGCCCCTCCTCCCACGGCGGGCGCGGGCGGGGAGATGGCCGCGGGCGCTTCCCGGCGCAAAAGGGCGCCGCGCGCGTAGCCGCCGCCACGCTGACCTCCCGCTCCAGCCGGCTGCCGCGCCGAGCCCCGGCAGCCAGCGAAGCCGGACGCCCAGAGGGCCAAGAGGAGGTGGCGACAGGGGTCCGTATGGCCGCTCCCTGCCGGCGGGCGGTGTGCGCCACGGAGCTCGCCGGCGGCGCTTCGGGCTCGGAGCGGCTCTGAGCCGCGCCGCCTGCGGAGACCGACCTAGCCGTTCCGCGGAGCCGCGGGCAGGGACCCAAGGAGCAGAAGGAGGCGGCGGCAGCGGCTGTTTCTCCCAAAGGGCAATGTGGCCGGCCGGCGCGGGCACCAAGCTGCCCTGTCCCCGGGACTCTGCGCTGCGGCGGGCGGCTTTCTCTGGGAACCTCACGGCCCTGCCTTCTCACCTCATGCCCGCCGGCCGCAGCGTCCGGGTCTTCATCAGCGCCAACCCCGAAGGTAAGGCCCCCTCTCGGGTTTGCCCGTCCGTCCTTCTGTCTGTCCTCGCTGCGGGAACCGGCGAGTATGCCTGGTGCGCCCTGTGCTCCCTTCCTCCAGCTAAAGCTGTGGCAGCCCTGAGCGCGTGGGAATTTAAGTTGAATCACTTTTATTCTCCCCTCGCTCGTCCGCTGTGCCTGCTGACTTCACCTGGGACACCCATTCTTACCCGCCACCCTCCCCGGTTACTGCGAGGTCAAGCTAAGAAACATCCACAGCATTAGCAGGAGCTTGGGGAAGCTCCATTCTGCCGCCGCCACCCCCACCCCCTTTCCCTTTCTTTTAGCAGTTTCTTCTGAGAGGCTGTCGCAAACGCAAACAGTAGGTCCTTTCGCTCTCAGCTCCGCGGCGAGTTCCTGAATGGGGCTCCCTCCTTTGCCACTTGCTCCGGCCGAGGTGAGGTGAGCAGTGTTCCCTGAGACTCGCCTCTGGCAGGTGCGGTGGTACCCTTTGCCCTGGGGGCCGAACGGGCCCTCGTGAACCGAAGGCCCGCGGAGATCGGGGGGACACGCATTGTGGGTCCCGGGACAGGCTTCGCGGTGGAGCGCTCAGGATGGGTTCATCTCCTCAGTTAGGTCCCCAGGCGTGTTGTCTCCGGGTCTAGAACCCGGCCTACCCAGTCGTGTTCCCGCTCGAGGCCAGGCACCTGCTAGGCTCTCAGGGAAACTTGTTGACACATTGCGTTCACAGTCACAGCGGCTGAGTGCTGGGTGGTCAAATCCTGTTCATCTCTGCCTTTCCGCTCTCAGTCCTGAAGGTTAGATTTCACTGCCAGTGAGTGGGGAAAAGGAAGAATGTATTTGTCTGGGGCTGGATAAAACTGCAGGGATTCCTCTTTTCTAGGAAAAAAAAATGTTCGGCCATAGGATGAGTTTATAGGAGACTGAAATAGATGTGAAAGATTTGAGAATTAATTTTCCCTGCGCTCTAACAAGCCTTGGGTCTTATTTTTACAGAGTGAAAGAAAAAAGTAAGTTTACATTGAAACAATCATTGGATGGAATCCTCATTTGAAAACCCAAGGCTCTGGTTGCTTGTGGAAAGCATTCAGAAAGGACCAATAAAAGTAACTTACTAGAAAATTATCGTTTACCCCCCCAAAACATGGCACTAACAGAAGTTTTAGGTAAAGCTCACATTATGACAAGGGAATTGGAGAAAGAAATAGGTACCACACACTAATTAGTATTAGGACTACACACCTTTCCGGGGAGAGCATGATTGTCCTTTTATCTGTTTACAGCTCAAAGGAGCCTTTTAGGAAGATATACTACACTCTCAAAAAGTCATTCTATCTCAGATATGTTCCAGGATTTTTACCTAAATTTAGATTTAAAAAAAAACATGGAAATATGCAGCCTATTAAGGATTTAAGGAAATCTGCAAGTTTTGTGTTGCTTTTTAAAATATCGCTAAAGCATTTTTAAAGTGTTTGAGAGAATTTTGTTAGAAAATGTTTAGTTCTGAAATTTTTAATTCTCCTGAGCTTTTAAAAATGTCTTATGAAAAGTGTCTAAATCTGGTGATGTGAAGCCAGTTAAATTACTCTTTTCCCTTAAAAAAGCTGCTTCTAAAATATAATGAAAATTCTGTTAATATGAGTAGTTGGTTTTTTCTCACTTTAAAATTGCAATTTCTAGGATTAAAATAATGAGTTTATACTGAGTCATCTTAATATTGAATTAATATACAAGATTAATGTCATTTTTCTTAAGCCTGTCCATGTGATTCTTCAAAATCCTTAGTTTCTTGAAATAAGAGGTTTAGCATATATTAATTCTAGGAAAGCAAACAGGAGAAAGGAGGCAGTCATGCCTCTTGCGCACTGTTTGAGCTGGACAGCTTCAACGCTAATCTTTTTTTAAAAAAACCCAGAAATGTGAAGCTTACCTGAGAAGTTTCAATAGGAGCAGGTCCTCAAATTTTATCCAAATTGGAGAGCCGGTGGCATATTGAATAAAAAAGACAGAGATGAGCATTTTTAATGATCTGAACATGAACCTTCGAATCTTGGAAAATGCTCTGTCAGAGGCAGCACTTGACCGTAGTATCTTTATGGATGCAATTTAAAAAGCAAATGGTTGTGTTTTGGTACGATCCAGTATTAGATTCTTGGCCAGTGCTGAAGAGTCTGTCTGCTGTCAAATTAAGACAAAGAACATTATCTCATGCTTTCCTTTACAAGCACAAATCCAATTTAGGTTCTAAATAAAAGCTGTTTTGTATTGAACTCACAGAAATACTTTGAGAATCCAGCAAGGCTCTTGCTTAGATTATAGTTTTAATAGGCATTGCTTTACAAGGCTTGTATGGAATTTTCCCATCAGTAATGAAGATAATACATGCATTTAGGATGGAAAAATTACTTTCCCATATATTAGCTTATTCAATATTTTGATTTTCATTTCCATCCTCATATAGCCCTCTGAGGGTGGTGGACCTGGAGGTGTTCTGCCTGTTTTACAGATGAGAAAACTGAGGCTGTATCAAGTTAAGCTGCTTGCCTGAATTCATATAGCAGAGTGAAACAGAGTGGAGCCCATGCAATGCTCAAAACGCATCTCTTGGTACTCTTTGGCCAGCCTAGGCTCCTGTGGAATATCTCTGTGAAATATCTTACACCCACATGGACAAGAGAATAAGCTGGGTGTGACAGATAGGTGCTGCCCAGCATCTTCTCACTGTCAGGCTTCAAGAGTATGAATAGCTGAAAGGTCATATGGCTGCCCTGACCCACTTTGCCCCCACCAAGAGGTAGCCCTGGGCATTCAGGGAAATTCCAGGAAGTGCTGGATGCTAATGGACATGTTCCTGTCCAAAAGTATATCTGCATCTGACCAATCCCTACCACGTGGAAGACGCTGGAGAAGGACCCCTCTAGGGGAGGCAATAACATTATCCCAGATTTTCTTAAATGGATGGGCCTTGGACTTCATCTAGTCCCACCTCCCACCCAACATAGAAATCCCATCTGTGGCATCTTTATCAGTCCTTGGAAGTTTTTTAGTCATTTAGCTACTGTCTTTCTGCCAGAACTGCATTTATACCTCCTTGGAAAAATGATTTTGAAACACATGTAATACCCTCCACTGTGATTAGCCTGAATAGCCTGTGAGTATGGAGAGAAGAGGAAGCTGCATGATTCTCTCCCTCATTAGGATTTAAGGGCCCTTCTCTTCCTTGCCTTGATTCTTTATCAATTGGGAAAAAGTTAAAGTCTTAGCAAAAAAAGGAAGACCAAGATATCCCCTTTACTACTGATTAAGAACTGGCACGGGTCTGTAATCCCTCAATCCCTTATATGTGATCGTCTGGGCCAGATGTTGGATTTTTTTTTTTTTTTTTTTTTTAGATTTTGGGGGAAAATATCTATATACTGTTTAGTATATGGGGCCTAAGTAAATACTCCATATCAAATATGAATATGTCTGTAAGTAAATATGACTTCACTCTACGTCGTTGTACAGAACTTTCTATAATGCTGAAAATGTCTTCATCTGATATGGTATGGAGCACTTGAGATGTGGCTAGCATGACTAAGAAGCTGAGTTTTGAATTTTATTTAATTTTAGTGAGTTTAAGTTTAAATAGACACATGTGGCTACTGGTTATTGTATCAGACAGCAGAGCTCCAAGTGGAGTGATAAAGACTGTAGGTAGCTTCATGTCAGTTAAGGTCAAGTTTGGCTGTTAGTGACTTAGGTCACTCAGGTTTTGCTGCCAGATGGATTGGGGGAAAACTTTTATTTTCAAAGCGTTGGGGATTCTGGAATTGCAGGTAAGAGATAAGGACTTTTATTGGAGAATATGGTTCTAACTGCAGGCAAGTGAGTTTCCCAATATTATACCCCAGAATTACACAGACTTGCCCTCCCAGTCACTGTCAGCAATGGATGGGACACAGAGCATCCTCCCCAGCCCATGAGCAGAGTCAGCGCCTGTAAACCTTAAGATGTGGAGGAGCAGAGAAGAACGGCAGTTTTACTTACAAGAGAGAAAGAAGGGGCTGGGTTATCATGCTCAGATTTTGCTTCCAACTACAGCCATCAGATTAAGACTCTTCTCCTCCCCTGAGGAGTAATTGACAGCATCCACTGTCAGGGCTGCTACACTAGTGCATCTCCGTCTGCGTAGAAACTGACATCTGGAGCACAGAAGAAGATATTCTAACCCCTACCTTTGTGCATGTTTCTGCCCACTCCAGTTTCTGCACTGGTCATCTTTGAGAGTTGTGCACTCTTGTCCGCATGTTGAAGATCAGATGTTCAGATCATTACCACTTACATTTCTTTTGTGTGCGTGACTTTGTATCTTCCCAGACTCTTCTCCATGCCTTTGGGGGTCTCAGGGGAAAGCTTGTTCTCTGTTTTGATGGAAGCCACAGCTAAGAGACATGTTTTCCCTTCTTATGTGTACACGGACTCATTTGCTACAACCAGCGGTCATTTGTTTTAGCTTGTGATCAGGGCAAGAGGCAGAAAGATCTGCATGGAGAAATTCACATGAAACCTATCAGTATTCTTCACCATTATTCTTCTTACCTTTCCTACTATCCTAATTACTTCCACGGCTCCCTATTTTTTTATTGTCTTTATGAGTAATGGGAAAAAACACAGCAAAAAACTACATATATACATATTAATGTAAATGTTTGTATATGTGTGTGTGTATACAGAGCCCTTTTCATACCACAGGAACATCTTTAAAAACTAAGAGTCTTCAAGGAAAATGTACTGAGTTGATATTTTATGATAAATGTATATAGGACATTTATAATAAATGAGTTCTAAAATTTTAGTGATTATATCTTCTAAGTCCTCAAGCAGACATCATTCAGGCAGGAGAAAGTATTAGCTACAGGGTAGACCGGGAGCTAGGCTTCCTGAATTCGAATCCTCAGTCCACTATTTTAATTCTGTGGTTTCTTGAGCAATTCGTTTCACATCTTTCTTCTCAGTTTCCTCATTTGTAAAGGAGGACAATAACAGTGCCTGCTTCATAGGGTTATTGAGAAGATTAAGCTAATAGATTCAAAACACTTAGAACAGTGCTGGGCATATAGCAAATATTAAATAAATGTTAGCCGTTCTTATCATTATTATCATCATTATTATTTTTCCACTATGATCCGGACAATGCAGATATGTTTGTACAAGCATAAGTAGGCATGTTCCGCAAGGAATGCAGTCCATAGAGGCATATCAGGTAAAACTTAGAATAGGCAACCATTGCTTATGTTCTGAGAAGTGCATTGTTAGGTTCATCATTGTGTGAACATGGAGGATTTACGCAAACCTTAGGTGGTTAGCCTGCTACATACCTGGGCTATATTGTATAGCCTGTTGCTCCTAGGTTACAAACCTATACAGCATGTTACTGAACTGAATACCATAGGCAGTTGTAACACATGGTAAGTATTTGTGTATCTAAACATAACTAAACGTAGAAAAGGTACAATAAAAATACAGTATTATAATTTTACAAAATCACAGTCGTATATGTGGCCCCTTGTTAGCCAGAACATCTATATGTGGCACATGACTATAGTAAAACAGAAACTATCCTAGATCTTTCATGAAATTGGGTGCTTCCAAAAATCATCGTAAGGGTTGGTGGAGTAAAAGTCAGGGGCACCATTGGATATTTAGTTTCCAGAGGGCAGGAAACTATAGAAAGCACTGCCCCTGGGGACTGGCTAGCTGGCCACCATCTGCAGAAACGTACATCTGCTGAAACCCGCATGTCAGCCACCATGACTGGTGGCAGAGGAACTTTCTTGGTTCCATTTGTCCTCCAGATCTCATGCAGGTGCATTTCTTTGGCGGAACTAGAATTGCATTTGCACCCTGTCAACAAGCAGATCTAGGAACTTCCAGGCTTCCAGCCCCTTTACTAAAAGCAAGAAAATAGAAGGGAGGGGTAATGGATACTCAACACCAAGAAATAGTTTCCAGCCCAGGGGGAAGCAGGCACATTCACTCAGTCAACTAGTAATTATTCATGAAGCACCTACTCTTAAGGAGTGTTTTTTGGTGCTTAGAATACTGAAGTAACAAAAGAAACCAGGTCTCTGCTCTTAATGGAGTTTACATAAATACAGGCGATGAGTATTGTGCTAATGACATAAGCAAAGCATCAAAGAGGCACCGAGGAGGGTTATGTAAACCACCTGGGAGGGGGTTCACAGTGAGTCTTGGGAGGGCTTCCCAGACAAATGAAGGGAGCCAGGGTTTGGAAACTATTCTGCATGATAATCGAATATGAGGCAGAGCAATGATGAGCTCTCAACAGGGAATAGAAAGAAATAACTTTATTATTCAGCAAAGAGCTTCCATCCTTTTCAGTAGGAGTGGAGCTGATGTCTTGAGGTGACATTATCATTTGCCCCCTGAAGGTGGCTCATTTAGAATGACATTTGAAAGAAGGCATGACTTGGACTGTAAAGGTACGCTAGCTATATACAAACAGATCGTGACTTGGTGGTTTAAAATATCAGTTACAGATCTTTTAAAATTCTTGTTACACCATAGCATGATACCATTTGCCATTTGAAAAGGCCTCTGTAAGTTTGTATTTTATTTCTGTTTCAGTTGTCTATTCCTGTGTGGCAACCCACCCCAAAACTTTAGTGGCTTAAAACAGCAATCATTTTTCATTCTCACAGTTCTGTCGTTGGTATTTTGGGCAAGGCTTGGCTGGATGGTTCTTCTGCTCCACAGGGTGTTGAATGGAGTCAGTCATTCAGCTGCTTTCAGGTAAGCTGAGGCTTGGCTGGGCTGCTGGGCTGGAAGGTCCAAGAGGGCTTGATTCTTATGTCAGCACCTCAGCGCTCCTCTGTGATGGAGTTTCTCTCTCTCTCTCTCTCTCTCTCTCCCCCCTTCCCTCCCCCTCTCCCCACCCCCCCCCTCTTTCACCCTCCCCGTCTCTTTCCCTATCTCCAGCTTTTCTAAACTCTTTGAGGAGTCTAGCCTGGTATTGATTATAGATAGGGGGTTGGGTTTCTCAGAAAAAGGAAATGAAAGCTGCCAGACCTCTTAAGGCCTGAGCTTGGAAGTCCCAGAATGTCACTTTCACTACATTCTGTCACTGATGCAGCTCATTAGGCTAGCCCAGATTCAAGGCGCAGAGGAATAGACTCCATTTCTTAATGTGAGGAGAGGTATGTGCATACGGGAAAGGGAGAAATGAATGGTGTCCGACTTTGGAAACCACCATAACCTCCCAGTTATGGTGTGTAGTTTCTTTGACCTTCCTTTGTCATAATTAAATTAAATGGGATAACACACAGAAAGTGCATAATCCAATGGCCTTGCATCTATCAGGTGCACAACAAGTGTTAATAATTAGTCATTGTTATTATTACTGTGTTGCGGAGGGTTGAGAATGATTCAGTAAATAGCACCCTTCTTCCCCTCCCAAGTTCTGAACTAATTGGAAATTAGTTGTTGAAAAAAGACCAAGAGTTTACAGCTAGGAGATCAAAAATATCACCATTTTTTTCCTGGTAAAGGAAATAATGGAGAATGCTTTTATGGTTCCTAATACTAAACAGCAGAATTAGACATTCTTCCAGCCACTCCCTGGCAAAGGTAGGCCCCCAGAAACCCTCCGTCATGTGGTCTGCCCCAGAAACACGAGCCTGGAGGAGAGAGCAAACGCATGCTCCCTGGAACAGGTCAGTTCCTGGGGAAGGAGTGAGCAGGTGGGCCGAGCTTGCCTGGTTTATTATCCCCAGGCTTTCCAGGCCTGGGAAGGGTAAGTGAGAGTAAATAGAATCCAGAGGGGAGCATCTTGCATCATGGCCACATATCTAATATGAAGAAGAGAAGACAATGAGCTATAAGCTATGAAAAATAAGAGCAGGAACTGTATGCAAATATCAGTATCAGAATACTTTCATAAGGTAAGTGCTCAGAATGGTCTTGGGGAAGAGTCACTTCATCTCCCCAAACATAAGTTTTAAACCACTAATTTTTAGGTGGATTGATGTGCAGCAATAGATAACTGAAAAATAACGTAAAAACCCATAAGCACCTTTTAAAATGGCAAATGATGAAATTCCTACAGAGTAATAGAAAGTAATTGGGTTTGATAAAGACAAAGGCTCTTTGAGAATTTGAGAACTTCCTGATAACAACTGCCATGACAATATGTATTTCAATAATGCAGCAAGAAATTATTGACAAGTAACCAGCTTTGTGCTCTAAACATTGCATGGATTCAAATCTAAGGCAACTGCAGATCTGTAACACAAGTATTCGGACATTAAAGGTTGTCTGTTTACAAACAGAGCAACTGTAATAAGCCAGGCAGTTTACAGTTCTTTTTAACTCAAAAAAATTCTAATTTTTGCTTTTAATGGTCATATGATTTAAATGAATATAAAACTTGTAACAGTGCCTCAAAAGCATATGTTGGTGCTGAGTTATCATGCATAACCAATCTAGAAGGAAGTGTAGTGATATTAACTTAAAGACATGCTTTTGCCACTTCTTCAAAGCGTTAGCTTCCATTGTAATTTTTGTTGAAACCAAACAGGACTCATTCTGCAAATTAAAGCATGTTGGCTAATGTATAACTAGAAAAAAGAGCTATGTGATAGAAAGTTAATGAAAAGATGAAAAACTGCAGCTTGGATGCAATTCCAAGGGAATAAAACCCCCTTCTAATGAAATACTTCCTTGAAATCTCATTTTCATTCCAAAATATCTCAAAGACTGTGCCATGGACACACTCAAAGCAGAGAGCAAAGCACAGATGTCAGGTGTCTTATTCCTAGAATGATTACAGAATTAAACTCGGAAATGAAACCACAAAATTGAAAGGGTATCCTTCATAATGCTTAATCTGATCTGTTACATACAGTGTCATTCAAAGAGATTCTTGCCATTGAATGTATTTCCTTCAGATTTTATTCTTAGCATCAGCTGAAATATTTATTATTAATAGATATCCATTGTGTATGAGCAAACTCCTAAATGGCTGGTGTGGAGAGTTACAAAGGAAGTAACAGACACATGCTGCTGTTTTTATTCTTTAGACTCATTCATCTAGGAAACAGGACAAACACAACTATCAAAAAATACAAACACTGCAGTTGCGAAGGGGATATTTGCATGCAAAGGCCAATTGGAATAATTGGAATCAAGTTGTTGTATCTGGTAGCCCAGTTAAGCATGAGCTATTCAAATTTAGCCAAAAGGGAGAGACTTCACATCTAAAAAATGATCTGCCTACTGTAGAGGCGTGGCCAGTGGGGAGCTGGTCCAGATCCAAGAAAGGGCACAATTTTTGAAGAGAAAGCACTTGATACCAGAGAGCCTGATAATGTCTAAAGGTTTCCTCAGCAAGTGAGCAAAGCATATGCTGAAATTTTAATTTCTTTAAGAGTCAGAGGAGTAGCTCTAGAGTTTACTTATATTATAATTGGGGGACTTTGAACAGGTGCAGAGCTTGAAGGTCTTGGGCACACGACTCCCATTCTGAGGTGGGGACATGTGGAGGGGCACAGGGTGGCAGAAAGAGTCTGGCAAATGCGGTGGGCTCCAGTCCCTAGTCATAAGAGAACTGAGGCCCTGGGACGATGTGCAAGTCTTTTATCAGGACTAGAACCCAAGGCCAGAACTGCAGCCTGAGTTGTATGACCCTGAGTCCCAGAGGTTTGGGATTAAAAATAGTACTAAACATTTCCTGGCTGAAGTTGCTGTTGGGCCCAGGGAGTGGGAACAGCCACCACCACAATAGGTGGCACAAGATGTGGCTCGGGCAAGTCAGAGGATGGATGCAGGGGCTGAGGAGCAGGAAGCATTATTCAGAAGGAATAGGAATTTAGAACAATATTTGACAGATGCGATAGATGTAATTGTCCTCGCTGAGGAAGAGATGTTCCAGAGAGAAGGAATAGCGTATATCCAGGGAGTCCGGTGAGTCTCATTTCTGAATCCGCAGCGGCTACCTGGAACACTTTACAGAGACGTGGGGCATGTTCAGGTGCAGAGGGGAAGAGCAGCGATCGATAGTAGCGGCGGCTCAGGAATGAGGCACGGTCTGCACCCTTCCTTACACGGCATGTGTGTGGCTGCAGACGCTGGGTAGAGAGATGGGACAGTGTAAGCTACAGAGAGGGAGACGGCTTTGCTTTGTTCCACTGGGCCAAAGCAGAGGAGACGAGCCAGAGTGAAATTGGAAAATCCTGCCCAAGAAATAACTGGTGAGAAATTTTCTTGCCCAGATGGCAGAACTGGTAGAATCACAGCTTTCTAAAGGGAGAAACTATTGTTAAAACTATTAAGTTGACTGAAAATCTGTTTGTTGAGGTGGAACCTGCATCCTGGTTCATTGCTAAGCAAAGAGCAGTTTCAGCAAAAGATCACACTCAGTTAACGATATTCCAGAAAACTCTGATTAAAATGGAATTCAGCAATACCGAGGTCACTATGTGATAAGGGGAGAAAGTTAACCAAAAATATTAAATGCTAACAAAAAAGAAAGAAAATCTGCCTAAGAACACTGAGAAGACGACATGAAAATAAAAAATTCCCTTTTAAGCCCAGGTTCTTTATTCAGAAGTCTAAATCTGCATACAGAAGTAATTGCGATAACAATATGTAGGAAAATATGAAAAATGATTCAGACCTTCTGTCCTCTAAGAAGCTACCACTTGGAGGTATTATCCACGGAGTCATGGGGGATAAGAACATTCACAAATTAGGGAATTTCACAGTTTAATAAAATCACAACTGAACTGGAAATGTTATAAGGTATTAGGGTCTTGCAACATGGCCCTCAGATTTTTTTGGCACTCCTCCCCTTGAGAGGTGGGCTCTGTGACTGATTTAGCCAATGGAATACAGATGTGGTGCTGCTCCACTTGCTGGGCTAGGCTTTTAAAAATTGGCCCTTCCCACTTTCTGTCTTTTGAAACCCTTGTTCTTAGAACCCAGCTGCCTCATGGAGAGACCCCTGAGGGGAGAGGGGTCAACAGCCAGCCACTTTGCCAGCCAGGAGGATGAGCCATCCTGGATGTGAAGGTCTAGCCCAAGCAGAGCCTCCCAGCTGACTGATGCCACATGGCGCAGAGACTAGCCTTCCCACCGAACTCTGCGTGGATTGAAGAGTCAAGGGAAAAATGAATGTTGCTGTCTTCAGCCGCTGATTTGGGTTTGGTGTGCAGCAATAGATAAATGAAATTAGCAAAGTAAGTGCATTATAGTATATACCGGCTAAGAGTAAAGAATTTGGAGGTTAGATCCAGATTTGAATCCCGAGATTTATTATAAACTTGGGTAAGGTATTTAGTCTCTTCAAGCTACATTTCTCTTCTGAAAATTGGGAATATTGGGTTGTGGTGAGAAAGAAATGAAATACTATACATAAGCACCTAAAACTGCGTGAAAGGTGCCGAGGACTCAAAAAATTATAGGTCAGAATTCGTTAAAAACCCCAGAAAATAAAGAGCTAAAAGGGTTACAAGGGAATGAGAATTACTTGAATAACTTTTTAAAAAAATCATGGCACAAAATGGGTCATTGTTCTCAAATGGCGCCACACCTGTTCAATCATGTACGCTTTCAGCCAGAGGGTACTGGGTAAAAAAGCATTTTTAAAACTTTGGTTTAACACAGAAATATGAATTCAGCCCACACTATAAGGTATTCAGTTAGTAAGTTGCATCTCTAAATAATAGAGCATAAACTAATTTTCTTTTTTTTTTTATTGTTTGTTGTTTATAGGGGTATAGCATAAACTAATTTTCAAAAAAAAATCTGGCAAAAACACATAACTCTTGAAACCATAGGTAGCAAGCAGAATTCAATAAAATGTCACTGAAAGAAAATAAAAAGTTAGCACTTCACCTTTTATTGTAAGATATGCTAAACTCTTATACTAAAAATTGTAATTTCTTTCAACATAAAGCATGCCTTTAATGCTGCTTTAAATCTGCATAAAGGCTCATGTCTCATTTTGCCAGTTCTGTTAATCTTTTAGACACTAATGCGCAGTTGCTTGCCACGGACGTTCCAAACAGCATGCGGCACCCACGTTTGCATGGGAAAGACCATGCTTGATAAAACTAAGCAGCCACATGTGTCTAGGAAGGCGTTCAGTACACATCTCATGAATGATTGGAAAACAATTTAGTTCTGGGTGGTCGCTATTGTATAGTGACCCAACCAACTCCTATGTAACTTGATCATTTTTATTGTGTGGCTGCAGTGGTTACTGCACTCCCATGTTACAGTAAGAAAAGAGCATGAATGTTCCTTAGAGGGGTGGATGTCTAGGGGTGCAGGAGGACAGTGGGGAGATGGGTCTCTTGAGTAAGTCAGCACATGGGCTGAAGACAGGTGAGTGATGACTTGAATCTGGAAGGGGTTAATCATTCATTTGTTCATTGATTCTGCCTCTCAAATCTAGGAGTAGAATGCAATGAGGGAGAAGTCCCAGGCATCCAGGAGTTTTGAAACAGAAATAGTTTTTGTGTTTAAGTTTACAGGTTGGTGCTACTTGAGAAGAGCTAGAAATTGAGGTAGTCCAGCTCCTCTGGGGGCAGGGAGACAGAGTGCTGAGTGTCAGCCAGTGCAGGAAGGTGATGAATCTGCTTTCCTTTGTGTAGCTAATATGTTTATCTAAACAAAAGGAAATTTAGGGCTGAGCTAAATGCTTTGGTTCTTTTACTGGGATTTTTTAAATATTCGAAACTCATTCTTTGGCTTGTGTGCTTGTTGTATATCCTTTGTTTTTGTTTTTCCCTACCTTTTTCCTTTCGGAAAATTAGTCTATCTCAATTGTGTCAAAGGGAAAAAAAGGATTTCATTTTTGCTGATATCACCAGTAGGATCAAAGCACACCCATGCCCTGGAAGGCTGCTCAGTGGGTGGGTAAGCACAGGGGGTTCCCCTTTTAAAACTCTGCTGGCCTCCAATGTGTGTGTGAATTTCCTCCCGGCACCTGCGCATGCAAAGGGCATGGCGGCGCAGATCGCAGGGGCACGAGTTTCGCGGAATACCAGAGCACCATCGAGTCCCAAGGCCAGAATTCCTGATTCAGTACTGCCCCCAGGGTTTATCAGCTGTGTGACCTGGGGGAGGTTCTAGAACCTTGAGTCTTAATCTTTCCACCTGTCAATAGCAACCCTATATTGTATATCTTACGGAGTTCTGAGGACAAAATTCTGATGTAGTATACAGACAGTGAACCCTATAAAAAAGCAAACCATTACTCTTTGCTTAAAACTCTTCCAAGCATGTGAGACTTAAACTGCCTCGTAAGCCAATATTAAGGAATTACGCCACAGTATAATTAACTGACATTTAATACTCAAACAACATTGGTGGTCAAGAAATACTTGATGCAGTTTAAAAAGCCGTAAGAGAAAGTGAAGAGGAGGTAATGGCGTTTGGGGGGGGCGGGCACGGGAGGGTCTTCCTCCTGACCTGACTTATCTTAGTACACCAGGGCCGAGTGCCCGTCACAGATCTCATCCCCCTCATGTCCCTGATGTCTCTCAGTGCCACCACCGGTGATCTAACCACCTGTCTGTATGGCTCCCTGGTCCTTTCCTCACGCGGGCGGGTCTCACCCAGAGGACAGCTGGGTCCCCACAGACGTGGCTGTAGAGACCCGGCCCTGGAGCCCCCACAGGGGGGCTAGAGCTCCCATCCAGCCACATTCCATGGATATAGCTCCCCAGATTCTGCTGCAGCCCCCGGAGGGAGGGCTGAGTGAGAGGAAAAGGATGTCTTCCTACTCTCCAGGGAAGCGGGGACTGAGGGACGAGGTGAGATGAGATTTCCTCCGTGAAACTGGACAATAGCAGTGAAGTTTTAAATTCTCATGCATTTCTCACAAAAACAATGAGAAATCAAATACGGCTAGTGTTATGGTCTGGCTGCATTATTATGACTTTGGGGACCAGTTAGGAACCTTGCCACCCTCTGTAACATTATTTTTATGGAAAAAATTTCATTTTGTGTTTCATTTAAATCACATTCCATCAGGCTTGTGCAACAGCTATTTAGAAGTTGGAGAGATTCAAGCATTTTCCCTAGAGAAGATTCTTTTTTTCTGATGGCACCATGTACGCATATAGGATAACGTTCTTGCCCTTGAGATATCAATGATGTAGTAAGGACACACGAAAGGGACTAAAAGTTCTTGACTTCTGATTCTGATTTGGACAGTGACTCTGGGCATTCTCTTTGGGACTCATTTTCCTCATCTGTAGAATGTGGTGGTTGAAAAACAGGGTCTCTGGGGCCTCTTCCAACTTTAATATTACGTGATTTCATTTCTCTGAAACTCCCAGGCAGAGCCATTTTGCTTTCTTTTTATGGAGAGGACGTGTGGGGTCTAGCTCGTTTTTCTTAACTTTGTGTATGTGTCTACTCCATTGTCCGAAAAATAGTAATACTGTCGAAAAACAGTAATAATATCACCTGTCCTCCCTGCCTCAGAAGTTTATCATAATAATGGAGGGAAGACTTCAGTGTTTTGAAACTGCAGTGTATTACATAAATGTAAACTATTTATTATTTGAACATGGAGAGTGTAACAAGGAGTACAACTAAGTAAGTGAGAAATAGCTCCAGGATTTAGGAGCACCTTTCCACCTGTTCCTTATTCAAACTGGAAAGTTTGGGGGGTAGGGCAATTGAGTATGAAATCCTCGATAGGGGGATTAGATTTCTATCCTGAATTGTGTAATGGAATCCATTGTGTGTGCACACACAACACATGATACATACAAAGACTAGTGAATAACAGAGGTTAAAAGTTTGGACTCTGGAGCTAGAGATGTGGGTTTGAGACCTTGCTGTGTGCCCTTTTCTGACTCAGTAACCTTAAGCAACTTCATTTCTCTAATCTTTGATTTCCTTATCTCTATATATCCTAGGATTCTCATCAGGCTTAAATGTTGTAAAGCTTGTGGAATGCTTAACACATGCTTGGCACGATGAGCTCTCATTAAACATTAACTAGAGTAACTCGCCATTATAATTAGTAGCTTCGTTATCTCCTTATCTAGGCACTGCTGAGGACTCAGCTAGGGAAGAAGAGATGTCAAGCCTGGCTCAACCAGCTGGCACTCATTAAAAGGATGCTCATCTGCTCGGCAGTATCCTTGTTGCCCACTCAATAGGAGAGGGAAGGACGTGTGACATGATGATACAGTGAGGAAACATTTATATTCTGTTTGTTTATAGTAAGCCAGAATGTTTATTTCCCACTGTCTGTCAAGGTTGAAATCTTAAAAGGCCATATTTATTATAAACATTTCAAAAATTGCTTTTGAGGAATTACCATCAGAAGTAAGTCGTAAGCCACAAAAGTAGGCCTGCCTTCCTACTTTACAGTCAGACCCCACGTTGTCAGAAATTCACACGGATCAATCATTACTTAACTGTTCACTTATATGTGAACAAGTATTTACTGAAGGCTTTCCACATGCAAGAAATGGTTCTGAGGCCTGAAGATAAACTATATATAAACTTAAATAATATAGTTATTTAACTATATTAAATAACTGTGTTCATTTAAACTATGTTTAAATAACTGTTATTATATAACCATACATAGCTTCTACTCTCATGGTGCTTCCATTCTGATGGAGGGACTACAATGTAAATGTACGAATAAATAAAATCAATTAAAATGTAATGTTTATAAAGTTTGTGGAAGTAGTGATAAATACGGTAAAGGAAAACAAAGCAAGGTAAAGAGAAAGAGTAATGAGCAGTTACTTTCTCCCAGTTAATGGATGGTCATAGAGGTTTATCTGATGAGATACTATTTAAACAGAGACGTTTAACAGTGAAGGAAGGAGCCAAGCAGATAGATGGAGAACAAACGTTTCTACCAAAGGAAACAGTAAGTGCAAAGGCCCTGCGGCAGAGCATGCCTTGAGTGTTAAAGGAACAGCAAGATCAGTATAGTGGTAGGCAGGTGGAGAGAAGGGTGGTTTTCAAAAAGTTTAATACTCCTGTATGGCGGACACCAGCCAACCAGGACAGAAGCCATCTATAAACATCCAGTAACTGTGTCTGCTTAACATCAACCATGGTAGGAAATGAGATTAAGGAACATGTGGAGGCCAAGACCAGATCATGTGGGGCCAGCATGTTATCTCACCATAGTTATTAGTCTTAGCTCCAGAAGCCAACTTGGTCCACAAGGATATGGATTTTCACTATTTATTCCTTTAAGGAGTATTTTCATTCATTGATTCAACTCATTTTTAAAAGTGATTCGAAGAAGATTCCATAGTGGCTGTACCAATTTACATTCCCACTAATAATGTACACAGTTTCTACACCCTCTCCACACTTATCTTTTGTCATTTTGTTAATAGCCATCCTGGCAGTTGTGAGGTGATAGCTCAGTGTAGTTTTGATTTGCATTTCCCTGATGACTGACCAATATTGTTGGAAAAGGAGGTGCAACAACATTCGCTAGGATATGTACGTTCTGGTAGGTTTGTTAAATCTGATCTGGGTATCCCCACCCCCTCCAGAAATTCAGTAGTTCATTCAGTGCCCCTGTAGGGTAGTAAGATGTGGAATCTAACCTGCATCTCCCTGAGATACTCAGGCCCCTGGAAATTAAAGTGAAAATGGATAAAAGACATTGAAGTTGGATCTTTAGAGGTAGTGATTGGCAAAGTGGCCCAAACCTTGAGAATAGACTCAAACAAGAGAAGGAAAAAAAAATCTATTCATACATGGCCTGGGTAGACAGGAAATCCTGTCTGGGGTGGCAGAGGGTGACGTCAATCTCTGTCTCTGGGTACCCAAAAATGCCGTAATATGCTTATTATAGCTCCAGGTGGATTCCCTGCCACATGCTATGACCAGAGCTCCTTGAAAACCTGTTACAAGTGCTTGAGAAGGGAAACTAAGGCAACAACCCATTTGAGAGCCCATTACAAAGTCGATGGGGCAAGGACCACCAGTGCTACTACATCTGTCTCAGTGAGGGCAGCAATAACAGCTTTGAGGTTGATGGTGATTACCAACAGAGTCCTGGGTGAATGTCACCTGTGGCATTTTCCAGCCCAGCAGCAGCTGTGATAGAGTCCTCGGTTAATGTCACCTCTGGCATTTTCCAGCCCAGCAGCAGCTGTGTTGTGACCCCCATTAGGGACAACAGGGGCTGCCTGGTACAGCTTTCTCAGCTGCTGAGATCCCAGGGCACTCTGTATATATTAGAACTTATGATTGCAGCAGGAAAATGTAATGAGCCACAAGAAGGACACATAAGCCATGTGTTTCATAGCACGTGGTGACCAAGAGTCATACTGTCTATTTTTCATTCCTTCATACTTCTATTCATTTGTCTTATACTGGCTGTTAACTTTTCATTTATTCATGCATCCATCCATTCCAGGAACATTTATTGCATGGCTGGAGCTGTCCAGCAGTTTCCCTTCCCCAGTCTGGCTTGGCAGCTGAGGGAGCATGGATTACACAAGCTTTCAAGATGTCAATAGTAGTGAAGATTGTGTGGGTCTTGGCTCTGAATCAGAAAGTTCTAGGTTCTGTATCTGGGCTCCACCACTTTGTAGCAGAAAGACTTCTTCCTTAACTTCTGAGCCTTGATTTCCTCATTTTTCAAATAGGGCTAATAATAGTCTTAGACTTTTAAGTTTCCTGTGAGAATTAGCGAGGCAATGTATAGAAAGCATTTAGCATTGTTCCTGGCACATAGTAGGTAGATTAATGCTAGATGTTGTTATGATGATTCAAAATGGAAGTAGAATTAGTGAGTGTGTGTAAGAGAGACAGAGAGAAAAGGAGGAGGAGAGTAATATCCAGTCCTTTAAATAATTTTTTAAGACAAGAGACTAAATATAGACACTGACTTAGGCAAAGAATTTATGAAGAAGACCCCAAAGGCAATCACAGCAACAACAAAAATAAATAAATGGGACCTGATCAAATTAAAAAGCTTCTGCACAGCCAAGGAAACTATCACGAGAGCAAACAGACAACCTGCACAATAGGAGAAAATATTTGCATGCTACAAATCCGATAAAGTGTTGATAATTAGAATCTATATAGAACTCAGGAAAATAAGCAAGAAAAAAATCAACTCTATCAAACAGTGGGCAAAGGACATGAACAGAAACTTTTCAAAAGAAGATACACTAATGGCCAACAAACATATTAAAAAATACTTAGCATCTCTAATCATCAGGGAAATGCAGATCAAAACTACAGTGAGATATCACTTATCTCCAGTGAGAAGGGCCTTTATCAAAAAGTCCCAAAACAATAAATGTTGGCATGGATGCAGAGAGATAGGAACACTCATACACTGCTGGTGGGACTGCAAATTAATGCAACCTCTGTGGAAAGCAATATGGAGATACCTTAAAGAGATACAAGTAGAACTACCATTTGATCCAGCAGTCCCATTACTGGGCATCTACCCAAAAGAACAAAAGACATTCTAGAAAAAAGACATCTGCACTAGTATGTTTATAGCAGCACAATTCACAATTGCAAAGTTGTGGAAACAACCCAAGTGTCCATCAATACATGAGTGGATTAATAAAATGTGGTATATGTATACCATGGAGTACTATTCAGCTTTAAGAAACAATGGTGATATAGCACCTCTTGTGTACTCCTGGATGGAGCTGGAACACATTCTACTAAGTGAAGTATCCCAAGAAAGGAAAAAGAAGCTCCACACGTACTCACCATCAAATTGGTATTAACTGACCAACACTTAAGTGCACATATAGTAATAACATTCATCCGGTGTCGGGCAGGTGGAAGGGCGAGGAGGAGATGGTGTATACGCACCTAATGGGTGCGGAGCATACTGTCTGGGGATAGACACGCTTGAAGCTCTGACTCAAGTGAGGCAAGGGCAATATACATAACCTAAACATTTGTAACCCTGTAATATGCTGAAATAAAAAAAATTTTGAAAAAAAGAGACTAGAACTGGCCCTGAATCATTTTTTAAAGAAATGAAATGATGTTTAGCAGTAATTTCAGATGGTCATTGGAAACTATTGACAATTGCCTTTGTTTCTGAACATTTACTGAATGCGTGTGAACAGTGAGATGAATAATACTTTCTGGGCATCCCTTAAACAAGGCAGTAATGAAAGAGCACTAAGAGAGTATGTGGATGGCTATTAAGATGGAGATTCCAGAGAGGGGCAACGAGGCAGTTAATAATTTCAGACTGGACTGACTGACCCATTCAATCAAAGGAGATTTTGGCCCAGATGCCTTCAATCTGTCTATCCACTCCCAATTTGAACAGATAACTGTCATCTTAATTTAGGGCCTGTCTGAATTCAGATGCGATAGGTGATTTTCTTTTTAATCAATCTCTTCCTACGTAATAGGAAGACAGGAAGAATTTGAGTGGCTTGCTGAAGGCTAAGTATCTGGAATAAACCTCATATGTACCCTAGCATTTCAGAAGAGCTTGCTTTTACTCTTGGTGGATGTGTGATTTGGGTAATTTCTCCCCCTTAAGTAAAATGATGTTTCTCTACCCTCTTCTTTCTGAAGTTGTTTTGTATAGCATTTTGATGTTTTTCATAACCAGCTGACCTTTTTCCTAAATAGGTCATTTTGTTATGCAGCCAGTAAACACAGCATTCTGAAGATTTTTGCCCAAGGAGGTTGAATGTATTTATATCTGGATGTGTCCATATGTCAAACAGATATTTCAATCTGTATTTGAAAGCTGCTAAGGCTATAGCACTATGAAATTCCCTGCTCCATAAAATCAAATAAAAACAGGTGCTCTTAACATTTAACCAGAAATTTTCAAACTTCCAAAGTAAAATGTAAAAATGAGCCTTTATTCTGTAAGAAATAAAATCAGAAGCAAAATAGGATCTAGCCCTTTTTCATTAATGCAGTTGTATTTTATGTACATTTGTAAATATTCAATTTCCCACTTAAGTTGTATAAAAGAATAATTATATGTATATAATGTATATATGTTTTTTAATATTTCAGCAACCCAATACCATTTTCCAATCAAAATGACAATTACAAGATGAAAAATACAATGTAGTCTTGGCTTTGGGATTAACTTTTCTGCCATAACATTTATGCTATCAGAAAATGCTGGAGGGTGCTTAGTGCACAATCTGTAGGGTAGAATGAACCAGGAAACATATCTCCCGGCCATGAAATGCTTAAATTGGCATAACTTTCAACAATATTAAAATCAGATCAAAACAAACTATCATATCTCAAGCCAACCCCAGCCCATACTGTGATGTGATTATAAACCCCCCCTCAAAAATGGGAGGAGGTAGAAGGAAAAAAAGGAATACTTTGTGATAGTAATGACAATGACCGAATCATTCTTTAAAAAAAAAGTAAGGACCTCAACATTCAGATATGAAATCATACACTTCTAATAGGGTGAACTCCATAAAATTGTATAACATTAGTAAGAATAAATGGACCTGACTCTGTCCAGTCTCTGTGTGAAGATACACAGAAGTATGAGACGTGGGGTTTACACTCAGGAGCTTATGATACACTTACTGACGTGGCCATCTGAACAGTTAAAAAGCAAATTAATGAACAAAAAATTAGTATTAGTTTCCTGTTACTTCTATAACAAGTTAGCACAACTTTAGTGGCTTAAAACAACCCAAATTTATTATCTTACAGTTCTGGAGGTCAGAAGTCTGAACTCAGTTTGCTGGGCTCAAATCAAGATGTCAAGAAGCCTGTGTTCTTTCTGGAGGTGTTAGAAGAGAATCTGTCTCCTTGCCTCTTGCATCTCCTAGACTCCACCTGCATTTCTTGGCGCATGGCCCCTTCCTCCATCTTCAGTGTCAGTAGCGTAGCGTCTTTCCCATCTCTCTCTCTCTATGACCTCTGCTTCCACTGTGCCATCTCTTTCTCTCATTATGCTTTTTTGGCTACATTTCCTCCTCTCACTCTGAACCAGGAAACATATCTCCCAACCATGAAATGCTTAAATTGACATACTTTCAACAATATTAAAATCAGATCAAAACAAACTCAAGCTCAACTCCAGCCCGTGCTGTCATGTGACGGTAAATCTCCCCTCAAAAGTCGGGGGGAGGTGAAGAAAAAAAGGAATACTTTGTGACTATCTCAAATGCTGTGTTCTTCATTCAGTGTTTCTGATTTTCCCAAGTTAGACTAGACCTTTTGGTTGCCAGTGACAGAAACCCAGCTCAAACTCCTTTAAGCAAGAACTAGACCCAAGTGCCCATCAATACATGAATGGATTAATAAAATGTGGTATATGTATACCATGGAGTACTATTCAGCTGTAAGAAACAATGGTGATATAGCACCTCTTGTATTTTCCTGGGTAGAGCTGGAACTCATTCTATGAAGTGAAGTATCCCAAGAATGGAAAAATAAGCACCACACGTACTCATCATCAAATTGGTACTAACTGATCAACACCTAAGTGCACATATAGGAATAACATTCAGCAGGTGTCGGGCAGATGGGAGTGGGGAGGAGGAGATGGGTATATACACAAATAATGAGTGCAGTGTGCACGGTCTGGGGGCTGGACATGCTTGAACCTCTGATGGCGGGGAGGGGGCCAAGGGCAATATAGGTAACCTAAGCATTTGTGCCCCCATCATATGCTGAAATAAAAAAAAAAAAAGAACTAGAGACACCGTCAACTCAAGTAGTTGGATTGTTAAGGGTGGGGTAGGAGTGGAGCTGGCCTCAGAAACAGACATGATCAGGAATTTGAACACAATCAGGCCTGTCTGTCTGCTTCTCTCTGCTTGCCTACCACATGCTCTCAGACCTGGCCTTCTAACTTTGGCAGAAGTGGTTATGGCCACAGTTACTTCAAGCTCACACTCTTACAGCTTTAAACCAGAAAGAAAGAGGCTGTCTCCCTCACCTAGAGTTTGAAAAAAAACAACTGAGAGAAGTACTCTGATTGGCTTGGCTGAGGTCACATGTCAAACCCTTGGACCAATCACTGTGGCCAGATGGTCTACTGAAGCTAGAGATGGGAAATGGGGAAAATCATTTTTTAACAGGAAAGGAAAAGGTGTTGGACAGAAAAAAAATATTTGCTGTAGCTACCAACTTAGTGTGACTCCTCAAACCCAATTATATTTTACCTATATTCTTCTTGATTCATATCATTGTTAATTACACCATCTTTATTTTATCTTCTTTTTCTCCTTGGTAACATTGATCATACTATGCCTGCATCCTTAGACTGACACACAGAGCCGTTGAAGAAAGTGCTTGTGTCTTTCTTACTTTCACCCAGGCCTCTCACCTGCCACCTAATACTGTGCAACGCTGATAGTGAACGTACAGTAAATGTGTTGAATTGGGTTGAAAATAATACCTTAGCTCAAGAGATATCTTGAGGCAGCTCAAGGTTAATTAAAATAAGTGCTAAAAATTCAGAGAAATTAAGTGCACTATGGAATTTAATGACTTGAGAAAATGTTACGGCTTAAACTCAGACTTGAATGATAAATAGAATTTAGGTGGAAAAGGAAGGACATACAACAAACAGAATGAGGTGTTACAAAATGCATGTGGCCATAAGGGAAATACGGAGAAACAGAAAACTATAGTCTAGATAGAAACGGTCTTTAGGTTCTAGGACCTTTTCTATGAATCTACTATTAGAAATCATAAATATTTCATGTTCATGTTAATTAAAAATTATCATCGAAGAATAGCAGTTTTCCATATCTTGCAATGATTCATTGCCATTTATTCATTTAATTACTTATTGGGGAGTTACTATGACTATTTATGCATATTAAGGGCTGCGACTCATAATTAATGAGCTATAGTGCTTCACAAAGGGAGATAAAGAGCTGATGAAAGACAGGGCCGGGGAGGAATTGAAGGAAAGCAGTGCCAACCCTGGCCATATCAGCTCCGTCACAGCCCACCGCTTTTAAGAGTTTATAAGAACCTATCAGTCAGAGCAAAGGAGTATCCTTCATTTCTAATGCAAACACTGAAAAGCTCTATACACTTTCTGATGTGCCTCTTCTCTAGGAAATGTAACAACCTGTGACAACAAGGCTGTGGCCTTTGAATTGAGGACCTCACCCACGGATGCATGTAGCTAAAAATCTATAGATCTACTGAAGTTAACAGGCTATAAATCTGAAATAATAAAAATCTTGTGAGCAGAGGAATACTAAAAACCTCTTGGCTTTAATGTGTCCTATTAAATGTAAGTACTTATGTGCCAGGAATTAACATTATTACAACATAATTAAAACAAATAATACATTTACAACAGTTAATAATAAATGGTCTCTGCCTCTAGGAACTTCATGCCTGATCAGACAAACACAAAAATAGAAAATTTAAATTGGATGCGATGAGAATTGTGAAAGCTGTTTGACCCTGGTGTGGTGGAACCATTATGTTCTGCCTCTGGTAGTGATTTCTCAAATAACTGTCCACATTTTTTATCTGCTACTATCCTTACCTGCTCCTGTGGCCTATCTTATTTCCTATAGGAAGAAATCCTCTGTACAAACAAGATAGGTTTATACTTGAAAGGCAATTTCCATGTGCTCCTTCTCAACCTAGAAACATCAAACTACCGTCCCCACCTGTGGAATAAAGTCTGAACTGAACAGTCTGATTTGTTAAACCTTACCAACCATCTGATTTCTCCTTCGTACCCTGTCTTTACACATTCCCCCAAAAGAAGTCTTTGTGTTTTCTTTTCCCTCTCTTGGAATGTTGTTTTTTCTCTTTGCCCACTACTCATCAAAATCTGAATTCTTTTAGATTGTAGCTTAATATCTACCTACTGTCAAAGCCATCCTGAATAAACCTCTAGGGAAGTTATCACTTAAATATTAATCTTTAATCATAGACCTTTTACATTATTTCTTCTCTGTATCTAATATCTATGCCTTGTTTTTTAAATTCATTAACTAATAAAGAATGAACCAGGGCTCTATTATATTCATCTACAGATTCTGAACACCGTGGTCAGTGCCTTGCCAGAAGGCACTTAGCGAATATGCAGTTTTACAGTACTTAGCTTGAATGTTGATAAGACAATTACAAATGTAAATCGAAATACGGTACTTTTATGCAGTAAGATTACTCATTGCGTTGGTGATGTATCCTGTAATGCTAAAAGCCTTTGTAAATCTATTTTGTAATATTTAGAGGAAAAAACTGTTGGTATTAGGAAATTAATTTTTAAAGAAATGTTGTTCTGGCATCCATAAATGTAGTGGGTTGATGGGGGCAGGGGTCTGGAGGCAGGTGGGCCAGCTAAGTGTAGCACATCCCTATGAGACAAGTGAGTATCTGGGCCAGGACTCTCCCAAATACCTAGCATAGCCCAACAGCACCCAAAATTACTTAAATATTGCTGAAGCTCATTTGACAAATGGAAATAAATCTCCAGGCATTGTTTCCAGTAATTGATCAAAATCCATTTTAGCCAAGTAAGGTCAGTTAGAGAGAATTTCAGATTTCCCACAGCAGGGATTTTTAAGCCTAGTTTTTGAGGAATTCCTTTGTCATTATGAGATATATTTTTATTATTATTATATAGATGTTTGCATTGCAGTTCTGTAGGAATTAAATATAATTTGTAGCTATATTAGTAATTATATATTTGTAATTACATATGTAATTTCTAGTTTTGTAGGAATTAAATATAATGATAGCATGTTAAATATAATGATAACCTGTTTCTTTGTCTACATTACAGAACACATAATTGTTCTATGATCACAGATAATTTTTTTAAATAAAAATCAACCATATGGAAAATGATGCTGGTCACCATTTGGTTTGATTCAGAACATCCAGATGCTTGTCTGCTCTCATGCTGCTAAATGGTTGGTGTACTTTTAATTAGAGAGCAACGAAAAACTGATATCTAAAATAGTAACGTAAAAAATAGAAGGTTAGTCCACAATCTTATAACTAAGAATCTTCTTACGAGATAAAAATTTGTACACAATGAAATACATGCATCTTAAGTGTATAATTTGATAATTTTTGACAATGTAGTCATTTGTTTAACCGCACCCTAATGAAGCTGTAGATCACTTCCATTGGTCACCCCAGAAACCACCCATGTGCTCTCCACCTGTCAGTCTCTGTCCTACATAAGCACCACTCCTGATTTCCATTACCATCAGTTATTTTTGTTTGGTTTTGAATTTCATTCAAATGGATACATGCAATAGGTACTCTTTCCTTTGGGTTCTGTTACTTGGCATAAGGTTTTGGAGAGTCATCATTGCATGTGTATTAGTATTTCATTTTTATCCATAGTTCAGTCTTTTTAATCGGTGAGTACTGTACTATTCTGTTTTATGAACACACCACAGATTGTTTGTATGTTATCTTTCTGGTGGACAATATTAGGTTGTTTCCAGTTTTTGCTCTTATGAATTAAGCTGTAAGGAACATTTTTAAGAGTTTCTATATTTTTTCATTTGTTGATTAAATACCTAGGAGTACAATTGCTGGCTTGGAGAGTAACTAGGTGTTTAACTTTATAAACTGTCAATTTCCAAAACTAGTTGTACTGTTTGAAACTCCTATCAGCAATATATTATATGTGGGATTCAGGTGCTTTGCATTATTTAGTGTTGTTAGTCTTATACTGAGTGTGAAGTGGTATTGAGGCTTTTATTTGCTTATCTCTGAGGAATACCACTATTGAATATCTTTTCATGTGCTTAGTGGCCATTCACATACCTTTTTTGTAAGGTGTATGTATGTTCAAGTCTTTGATTCATTTTTAATTGGGTCATTTGTGATTTTATTATTGATTGGTAAGATTGGTTTTATATTCTGAGTGTAAATCCTTTGTTATACCTACATACTAATATTTTCTCATTGTCTGGAGTGTGCCGTTTTTATTTCCTAAATGATGTCTTTTGAGAATAAGAGGTTTTTAATTTTTAAGTCTAATTTTTTAGTGCTTTTTATGTCCAAAGAAATCTTTTCTTATTCCAAAGTAGTAATTATTTTCTTACGTTTTCTTCTAGGAATGATATTAATATAATTTTAGCTTTTAAGTTTAGGTCTATGAACCAGTTTGAGTTGGTTTTTGTATATGGTATAAGACAGGGGTTGGAATTTATTTTCTGCACACTTATCCAGTTGTCCCTGTGCCATTTGTTGAAAAGACTTTCTCTTCCTCTGTTGAATTGCTTTGACAGCTTTGTTGAGAATCAGTTCACTGTCTATGTATGAATCTATTTCTGGACTCTGTCCTGTTCCATTGGTTGCTTTATCCTTACTCCAGTACCACACTGCCTTTATTTATTGCTGTAGCTCTGTAGTAGCCTTGAGATCAGTCTGTAGTTTTTTTGTTGTTGTTGTTGTGTCCTTTCCTGGCTTTGGTATCAAGGTGATACTGGCTTTGTAGAATGAGTTGAGAGGATTCCCTCCTTCTCAATGTTGTGGAATAATTTCTTCAGTAGGGGTGCCAGCTCTTCTTTGCAGGTCTGGTAAAATTCAGCTGTGAATCCATCTGGTCCAGGGGTTTTTCTTGTAGTTGTTGTTGGAAGATTTTTTATTACTGCTTCAGGTGGTGTAAGTCTTCCAACTATGGAGTTTTTTATCCCAAGATTCTTTTGCTGTGTGACATATTTTAAATTTCCATGTAAATATTAAAATCTGCCAATTTCTTTAAAACATCCTGTTGGGATTTTGATTGGTATTCTGTTAAATCTGAAGATGAATTTAGGAATAATTGACATCCTAACAATATTGAGCCTTCTAATCCATGAGCATGGATATCTCAACGGTGTATTGGAGATTTCAGTAAGGAGGTCTTACACATCTTTTGTTAAATTATTTACTAATTACTATTACTAAGTATGCTGTTTTGTATGCTATTTTAAGTGGAATTGTTTTGTATCATTTCCTATATGTTTACTGCTAGTATATAGAAATACAGTTGATTTTTATATTGATCTTATATGCCTTGCAATCTTGCTAAATTCCCTTATGAGTTCTGATAATTTTTTTGTGAATTCCTTAGCATTTCTAGATACACAAGCATGTTATCTGGAATGAAAAAGTTATCCTTCTACCTTTTAGGTCTTTATACATTGTATATTTTATACATGTATTTCTATTTCTTGCCTTATTGCACTAGCTTCTTGTACTCCGAAATAAGTGGTTGAACAAAGGTGTTAAGAGGAGATATATTTTATTGTTTCTAATCCTAGGGAGAAAGTGTTCAATATTTTACTCTAAAGAATGAAGCTATCTGTAGGTTTTTTTGATACCCTTTTAATACCCTTCTATTCCTAATTTTGAAGGCAAATGAATGAATGGGTTTGAATTTTGTCAAAGGTTTTTTCTGCATGATTTGAAATGATCATAGGGTTTTTTTTCCTCTTTGCTTCTGTTACTATGGTAAATTATGTTGCTGATTCTCAGATGTTAAACCAACCTTTCTTTCTTTGGATAACCTAACTTAGTCATGATATATTGCTGCATTTAGTTTTCTAACATTTTAAGGATCTTTGTGTCTGTGCTTATGAAGGACATTTTCTGTAGTTTTCTTACGATATATTTAGCAGAGTTTGGTATTAGAGTACTGCTGGCTTCATAAGTTGAGAAGTGTACCCACCACCTCTATTTTGAAAAATAGTTTATGTAAGATTGATATTATTTCCTCATTAAATTGTTGACGAAAGTATATTACTGAAGCCATCTGGGCTGCAGTTTTCTTTGAGAATTTATAGTTCAATTTTTTTAATAGATATAGGACAATTCAGATTTTCTGTTTTATCTTTTATCAGTCTGGCATAGTAGAGTTTTTAAGGAACTTGTCTGTTTCATCGAAGTTGTTGAATTTATTACTATAAAATATTGCATAACAGTCTTTTACTATTTTATTGATATCTGTAGGATATCTAATGGTATCCCCTCTATTACTGATACAGGTACTGATAATTTGAGTTGTCTCTCCTTTTTTCTTAATAAGTTTTCTAATATTAATGATATTAGTTTTATTTATTAGTTAATTTTTTCGAACAACCATCTTCTGGCTATGTTAATTTTCTGTATTATTTGCTTTCTATTTCATTGCTGTCTGTTCTTTCTTATTTCCTGCACTCTACATATGTTGGGTTAAATTTGCCCTTCTTTTTTGATCTTCTTACATGAAAAACTTAGATGATTGAGTGTAAACCACTTTTTTTAATAAACAACTCTTTTATTATAATTTTTTGATTTAGACAAGTATAATTTTTATAGGAAATGTTACTCATGTTAACATGTTGTAGGTTTATTGTTATTTTTAAATAGACTGGTAAACAAAATATTGATTAATATCCAAATAAAGACACATTCTTTGGGATCTTCAGTAATTTTTTTAAAACCACTTTTCTAAAATAAGCATTTATGGAATAGCATATGTTCTATCCAAGAGAAAGCTCCATGTAAACTTGAAGAGAAAGTATGTTCTTCATATATTGGGTGAAATGCTCTCTAAATATCAGGTTGAGATGGTTGATAGTATTATTAATTTCACCCAGTAAATTTGAGTCACTGTCAAGTCAGTTCCTTTTGGCCTGAAGGACTCTCTTTAGTGTTTCTTAGAAGACATGTCTACTACCAGCAAATTCTCTCAGTCTTTATCTTTGAATTTTGCTCTCATTTTTTTGTGGGATAGTTTTGCTGGATATAGAATTCTTGGCTTAAAGGGTTTTTAAAATTGCATTCAGCAATTTGATTATGTGATTCCACTGCCTACTAGCATCTATTGTTTCTGATGAGAAGTCAGCCATTAATTGTATTGGTCTTCTGCAGTATAGGATAACGTGTTTTTCTCTTTCTGTGTTTAGAATTTTCTGTCTTTGGTTTTTTATGGTTTTATTATATTGTTTCTGGGTGTGAATCTCTTTGTATTTAACTTTTGTCTTGTTGAGCTTCTTGGATGCATAAATTATGATTTTTCATCAAATTTAGGAAATTTCAACCATTATTTCCTCAAAAAATTTATAGTTCTGCCTTTCTCTCTCCTCTTGTTCTGGGACTTCTACATGTTTCTATGCTTGATGTCCCACAGTCTCTGAGGCTCTGTTTATTTGTCTTTATTCTTGGCTCTTCAGATTGAATAATTTCTACTGATCTATCTTCAATTACACTTATTCTTTCTTCTGCCATCTCAAATCTGCTGTTGTACTTTCAGTTGAATTTTTATCTCAGTTATTGTAATTTTTAACTCCATATTTTTAGAAATAATTTTATGTCTTTCTTGATGATCTCTATTTGTTTATTCATTATAGTCATGCTTTTTTGTAGCTCTTTAAATATAGTTTCCTTTATTTCTTGGAATATATTTATAATAACATATTCCAAGTCTTTAATATCAGTAATAGTAGAGACAATTTCTAATAACTACTTTCTCCCTGAGTATATGTCATGCTTTCCTGTTTCTTTGCATGTCTCATAATTTTTTGTTATGAATTGGTCATTCTAGATAATATATTGTAACAATTCTGTATTTTGATAATTTCCCTAAAGCTTATTGTTGTTTCTGGTTTTTGTTTGTTTCATTGTTTAGTAATTTGCCTAAGCTAATTCTGTGAAATCAACCTCCCTGTATTACGATTTCACAGATATCTCTGCTCAGCATGTATATAGACAGAGACATAGATATTTTCTTGTTTTAACTTTTACACCTGGCTTCCTAGGGGTCATGTCGTATATCTGTGTAGCTTGGTAGTAGGTTATCCTCAACCACCCCGCCAGTAAATCCTCTGTCAATTACTCTGTATATGGGGTGGGTAATGCATTCAAGCTAGGGCTATTTTAAATTCTGCTCCAACCTTTACTTTATCTGGCCCTTTAAGGTCTCTTATGTACATTTTCATAACCTTAGTTTTAGGAGAGCGTGAATAGCTTGAGTCTGAATTCTGGTGCTCTCTGCATATGCTTTCAGCCGTAATGATGCTTTCTCTAACCATGACTGCAGTGTGAGGCCAGAGGAACCATTCACCCATCCCACTTGCCTACTGTCCACTGTTGAGATTATAATTTCCACCAACATGCCACTAGGAATGAGCCTCATCCACCTCTCCAAGTCAGGTGTACCCCTTTACCTGCAGTAGATAAAATGCCAGCCCCATGGCCTGCCCTGCCCTGGCAGAACCTCCATGTCAGCTATGCTGTCTAACAGCAATTATAAGACACCATTAAGTGTAAGTGACATTTTTCTGCAAATGTGCAGCTAGAAATTAATGAAAAGTAGAATATTGGGGAACCAACACTTCAATGAATCTTGATATGCATTGTTGCCTTTGTGAGGGTTTTGATCTCTCTGCCAGCCCCGGAACCTTCATGGAAACCAGCACTCACTTCATTGATCATTTGTCAGTGTAATGAACTAGACCAGACCATGGCAAAGGAGAAATGGGCTATTTCCCAAAATGGACACACTGACAAGGTAAACATTTAGCCTATTTTCTGACTTTACTACCATCTTCACCCATCCCGTGTGTAATTGGCTTTATAGCCCCCTCCCTCAAAAGAGAAGGGCACGCGATCACTATTCTTCCCCAGAATATTATGGGGGTACAAATGTTTAGGTTACATATATTTACTTTGCCCCACCTGAGTGAGAGCTTCAAGCATGTCCATCCCCCAGTTGGTGCAAGCCACACCCGTTAGGTGTGAATATACCCATCCCCTCCTCCCCCCCATCTGCCCGACAACCGATGAATGTTACTACTGTATGTGCACATAGGTGTTGGTCAGTTAATACCAATTTGTTAAGTCCAGCTTACTCAGCCTCCTGAAGAAGATCTGATTGTCAGTTCTGTCAAATGCTAGGGCAAGACAGGGCAAAACTGACTGACTTAGTATAGGTATTCATACACCTCCCATTACCTTTTACTCTTTTGTACAGCATCAGGAATAACAGCTACAAGAAGACAGAATGCAAAGGGAGATGCAGGTAAGTTTAAGATGCAGAAATACCCATGGTTGATAACAAAAACATATTTTTAAATGGAGAAGATGTAGAATTTGATGCTAGGCTTTTCTGGTTTTAGGACTATTTGGAGCAAGGACCTTTATTTAATCACTTTGTTTAATAGATTTCTAGCTCTATATTTCTATTGTTTGCCTTCCTTTTAAATATTAGTTAATTTGGAAGCCAAAATACACAGATAATAGAGCCAAACCTTTGATGGAAAATCCCCTTCACCAAATGGAATGGTTGATTTGGGAACAACAAAAAGGAGTTGTATAACAATAAGATTAGATCTGCAGAAGAAAAAAAATTAACGTGGCAATTTGCGGTTCATTCTCATAAATTCATAGTGAAATCTCCAGAAATCATATGTAGAGACAGAAGTTCATTGCAAATGAATATCAGTTGCTCATTTCCAAACGTGTTTTGAAATTACAATAACATCTGGACTAAATTGCAGGAAATATATAGTGAAAGGTACTCAAAAGTAAAAGCATGTCTGTTATATCTGTAATGTCTTGAAAATAATATTTTACCATGTGTATCTTGTCAGCGCCTGTCTATAAGTTTATTCTTAGTCCCTGAAAAAAATCAGTTACAGGATTACAGAGCAAAATTTCTTTTGAAAAATAGGCCACTTTGCATACAGATTCTATTATCACCTATAGCTGAATTTAAACATGGACACCATCAGAATATAATCAAATGAAATGATGCCACTAAAAAATACAAAACAAAAGAAAAATTAAAAAATAAAAACAACAAATAGAAAATTATCCCTAGGTTACAGCAGAGATCTTTTCTCTTAAAAGATTTCCCTGGTGGAGAAGAATAAATAGAGAAGCCTTTATCACTTCAGAATTCATAGAGAGATTTGTAGGAGTGACGGGAAAACATTTGAGTCCTAACCTGCCATAAAAGAGGACAGGTAGGCCGGGCGCGGTGGCTCACGCCTGTAATCCTAGCACTTTGGGAGGCCGAGGCGGGTGGATTGTTTGAGCTCAGGAGTTCGAGACCAGCCTGAGCAAGAGCGAGACCCCATCACTACTAAAAATAGAAAGAAATTTGCTGGACAACTAAAAATATATGTAAAAAATTTGCCGGGCGTGGTGGCACATGCCTGTAGTCCCAGCTACTCGGGAGGCTGAGGCAGGAGGATTGCTTGAGCCCAGGAGTTTGAGGTTGCTGTGAGCTAGGCTGACACCACGGCACTCTAGCCTGGGCAACAGAGTGAGACTCTGTCTCAAAAATAAAAAAAACAAAAAGAGGACAGGTAGCTGCTAAGTGGCTGCAGAGCCAGAGGAAATGCAACAGTGTTTTTATGGTTCTCCCTTTATGTACCCAGATAGTACGTTCTCACATAACATCCATAGGTTCTTGGGAACTGGAACTTTAAGTGAAATGACATGTGACAAAGCCAGATTTACCTTAGGCTAATTGATAAAAACAAGAGTTAGGTTTCTGATCACAAAAACATCACCCAACTTCTAAATAAAGCCCAAAACAACCAAACTACTTCTAATATTAAGCATTCAAATAAATGTGAGCTATACATATATTTAAGCAATATTAATAAAAACAAGAGAATTATTTGCCCACTTATTATGGTTCAGGGTCTTGAGTGGCTGGAGCCCATCCCAGCAGCTTGGGGTTTCAGGTGGGCATGAGCCCCAGACAGAGTGCCACCCACGGCAGGTGACTCACACACGCACCCACCCCCACTAAGATGGGGACCATGTAGACACGGCAGTTCACCTAACCTGCACATCTTTGGGATGTGGGCGGAAAACAGAGGACCCAGAGAAAACCCGTGCAGACTTGGGGAGGACACGCCAGCCCCACACAGACAGTGCCCCCGGCTGGGAGTCAGTTTTCTTTTTCTCATCAGTGTTGTAACAAAGTGATGTTGATCGAAGCGACGTCATCTGAGAACCCGCCCTACTATAGCAGTCAGGGTTCCAGCGGGAAACAGATGGCACACTCAAACTAGGTTAATTCCAGAGGGTTTAAGAAAGAGGACTGTCAGCAAAGCTGTGAAAAGAATGGGAAGAAATTACAAGGGATAGTGCAGCGCCCTGGGGCTAACAGAGCTGTCACCGCCCCAGTCCAAGGGACCCCAGAACAAAGCAGTTTATGGAATCAGAAGGGAATGCCCCTTTAAGGGGGACATAGTATAGCAAGCCTGAGGTGACCACATGGGGCAGGACCCTGGAGAATAAAGGTCACAATTCCTCTCTCCTTTCTCCGTCTAGCCTTGTGCTATGGCTCGCAGGGTCCACACATCACAGGAAGCCAGAGGACCAGGAGACCCATTGGTATAGTTCGTACAGATAAGCCTCCAGGCCAGGGAGGAGAGCAGGTGGCGAGGGTGGGAAGGGGATCTGGAGGGGCAAATGGAAGAAGGCTGGCCCTTGTGCTGCTTTAGGATGCTGCTCTTGTGGGACTTCCAGTCCGAGAGAGGGACGTGGTTAAAAACAACCTCAACAAAATTAAGTGTGAACACCAAAGAGAAAAGCAGAATTACAGGCCTCCGATCCAGAGGTTTTTATGAAGGGTCTCCCTCCCCTCTCCAGTGAAATACCCAGTGGGTGCCCTCACAGAACAGTCTGTGGCCCTCTCTGTTTTGAACCATTCAAAGTGTTTCTGGGACCAGTTGGGGTGTTTAGTAGAATTCTGCATTTTTTGAAAAGCTGCTATGTTTTGTTAAACATTATGTTATGCCAGACGTTTTGTTAAAAATGGGTAATATAAAGTTAATAACATAAAGACTCACTTCCAGCCCCAAAGGGCCTTATAGGATGAGAGGAAAGAAAGAGATCCTTAAACTATGTCTGAATGGACCTGTTAAGGATGAGTGGAGCAGACAGACGAGAGGGAGGAGAAGGAAGACTGGCACCCGTCCCTCCTCTTAGGTACTAAATGTGGTAAATCGTTCCTCCTCTTACTAACGCTGTGAGATTCATTCTGTTGTCTTTCCCCTTCGATGGATGAGAAAAATGAGACACAAAGTTTAAATATGATGGTCACGGCCACACCATAAGTAAGCCGTGCAGGTATTGGAGCTAGGTAGCGTGGCTCTAGTCCCGTGGCAGTGCCCTCCTGCCCGCTTCTGAAAGGTAACAAAAGGAGGGCCTGTGGTAGGAAGAAGTATTTTTGATGATGATAACTATTAAATTATCGCTTAATGAGTAACTGTCATTTAAGGAGGAGTTACTGTATCCCAGCATTGTATTAACCATTTACAGACACTCTCTTTAGCTCAAAAGGACCATCCAGTGCAAAATAATCAATTAATAGTTATCCATTCTTCTTAAACCACCTGTGCTATAAAGAGATTAAAAGCATAGATTTGGTCAAGTCTCACAGCAAATCTTTACGAATATTTTGAACCGGGCACCTTGTATCATCATACATGATGATACAGTGAGATTCGTCACTGTTTAAAAACAGAAATAAGTAATAGTAAGAATATAGCAAGATCAATATAAAGAACTTTAATTTCCTTATATATTTTATTCCATTATGTAACATTTTAGTCATCATGGTTATTATGAAATTATTTTTATATTAAACTAATTTATGGACATAAAATTATAAATAATTTAAACTCCATCCTATACACAAACACAGTAGCATCTAGTATCTAAATCAAGGTAGTCTAGCTAAATACGGCTTTATAAAGCCTCCACAACATTTATGATTTCCTACAAAGAGATAGAAAGATCTGTCTCTCCATATGTACACTATCTTCAGAATTTCTCTTTACAATGAGTATAATTTTGCTTATCTCAGTATTTTTTTTTTTTTTTTTTTTGAGACAGAGTCTCACTCTCTGGCCTGGGGCGAGTGCCGTGGCGTCAGCCTAGCTCACAGCAACCTCAAACTCCTGGGCTCAAGCAATCCTACTGCCTCAGCCTCCCGAGTAGCTGGGACTACAGGCATGCGCCACCATGCCTGGCTAATTTTTTCTATATATATTTTCAGCTGTCCAATTAATTTCTTTCTATTTTTTTGGTAGAGACGGGGTCTCGCTCTTGCTCAGGCTGGTCTCGAACTCCTGAGCTCAGGATGATCCGCCCGCCTCGGCCTCCCAGAGTGCTAGGATTACAGGCATGAGCCACCGCGCCCGGCCTCTCAGCCAGTATTTTAGAGCAACTATACATAGACGTTTAGTGTTTTAATAATATAACTTAATGGCCTCTCAACTTTAAATCACTAGCGTATTTCTTGTAAAAGCGAGAGAAAAACAAAACAAAAAAATCAAACACCCCAAGACCTTAAGCATAGAGTGTATATTCTGCTACTTAGATTGAACAAAAAATCTCATAAACTGATTACATTATAGCTGTATTTTCTTTTTGAGGTGAGAAAAAAATTACAGAATAACAATGGTTTTTCCTCCCCTGCTTTACTTTCTAGCCTTAAAGTAGTTTAAGTGCTTAGAAAGGAATGTTAACACTATTAGTCTTCTTTAATACTGTTTTTGCACAGTGAATACAGTTTGTGGCTATAAAAATAGTAAACCCTCTCTCCCTGTTAAATAAACATCAGTAATTCAGTAAGTCAGACCCATTGACCTTCCAGTCAATCTGAATCCTTGCACAATTTGAGTTGTATTTCAGGTGCAGTTTCGTCGTTCACATTTACTATTTATTGGATTGGTATTTAGCTCCAGCTAGTGTGCTAGGCATGCTCATAGAACATATCTCTATTTTAGATTTTGAGGTGTTAACCTCTCCTTCCCTGGGTTCTGCTTATATACATTTACTGAAGATCGTGGGTAAAGTTACATTATGAGTATCCTTGGAGAAGTTATTTAACCTCTTAATGTTCTCACTTCCACAACTGTCAAAGTTGTATCATAGTTTTTCCTTTTACGGTTGTTGTGCAAAACAGATGGGGATAATGTGACCATACTAGGTACCATTTAACACTTACCCAGGACCTTGCATGATTGCTAGGTTATTTACAGATTATTAGGAAGGTGCAATTATTGTCCCTGTTTTACTGATGAAGAAACGAAAGCTCAAAAAAGTTTAGTAGCTTGCGCAAAGGTTTGGAGTTGACGTGTTGTGGCGCCAGGACACTTCATCTCATCCTGCCAGATCCCAAAGCTCTGAGCCACTAGCTGTGCTGCCTTGCAATCTTTATAGCTTCGTCTCTACTTAACTCACCTCAAATCCAACCTTCTGCAATCAAAGCCTTCTCCCACCCCAAATGTGTAAATTATCAGAATTCATGTTAGTAATATTTTAATATGCAGCAATCTGTTTCATCCAACTATGGAGGGATATTAGACTCGATACATACAGCTTTAGGGAAAACTTACTCTGAGGACCAACCAGCTTTTTTGAGACAGACACAACAATTTCTAAAAGATAGCGCTTGTATTCCCTTTAATGTGTTTTTAAATTTTGTAAGTCAGTGTTTGTATATTCCATCTAAGATTCCTTAATGACACTGGAAGATTTTAGTTCTATCTTACAATAGTGGCTAATTTTTTAATAAATTATAAAAGTGCAATTGTATTATTATCACAGTTTATTGAAATCCCAAGCCTCCTGAGCGTAGGAGTTTTATATCTTTCTAAAAACCTGTGTATTAGAGTGATTTGACACAT
>RJWJ010003920.1:0-81111 GCA_004363605.1 Indri indri
CTCCAGCCCTGGCAACAGAGTGAGACCTGTCTCAAAAAACCAAACCAAAATATAAAAACGTGGAGGGCAGTTTCCTGGATATGTCCATTTTATCAAGAGGGAAACTGAGGATAGAGTTGGGGAGGGTGTAGCTGATCCCAGGTGGGACGCCAGCTCTCCTGACCCTGTTCTTTCCACTGTGTCCCACCTGCCAAAGAAAATGTCACTGTGTCAACCCACCTGTAACCTGGTCACTCACACCATGAGTGGAAGCCTGCCAACACTGACAATGGTGGCCCCTAAGGACCTCCAGAGTCCCCTCCTTGGGCATTCTTGCTGTTAAAGGAAGTTGGTGACAATCATTTCTTAATTGCAATACCTCCTGTTGGCCTGAATAATAGTTGAAATCTTGTGGGCGCGTTGGATGGGCGTTAGGGGGTGTTTATGTTGTGCCTTGAGCAAAGGAAGGCTTTATTCACACCAGCATCTGTTCCAGAGAAGTCTGAAAAGCTCAATTATTCACCAGGGCATGATGGAAAAATAAAACCCCAACCCGATTAGTTTAAGGTCATCCTTTGGCTGATCTAAATGTGGGGAGCTAGGACTCCCGACCTTTTATTTTCATTGGCTTCAACTGTTACCTGAAACTCCCTAATCTTAACTCGAATTCTGGAAATACCTCTAGTTAAAAAAAAAAAAATGTAGATATAACTAGGTTTTTTTTCTTTTTAGTGAAAAGCTTTAAACTCAGCAAATAGTTTGCCTCCTCTATCTTTGAATTGATTAAGTTTCAATTAATAAAGTTGGATTACAACGGGGAAGCCAAATTCGGGTTTGCACGGGGAGGAGGCTTTGCTCTGCGCCCAGAAGAGCCAGGGGGAGTCTGGCCCCTTCGCTGTTTCCTCTGACCAGCAGCCGGCCAGCAGCCGATTGCTTTGATATCCCATCTTGTGTCCTGTCCAAAATAAATGATGGAGCGAGGCAAGCTCCAGTAGCATGGAGAGACCGTCTGCTGGTGCCATCTGATGCCACAGCAGGCAGAGCTGCACGGTCCTGGGACGCAGTGGCCACCAGGGCAGATTTATAGGCTGCAGGTGGGGGACGCCACCTCGCCCTTCACACAGGAAAACAGCCTTTGAACGTGGAGTGCTTTGTACCGTCTCAGGTTCCCATGCCCAGAACTCATGCCAGGAACTCGCCTGGACTGCTGATCCTACAGGAAGCTGCCCGTATGACAGACTGCCACCAACTTGCTGTGTGACCTTGGGCAAGGCACTTCGCCTCTCTGAGCCTAATTTTCCTCCTACGTCAACAGAAAGGGCATCATCAGCATCATAGTTAACAAGCACATCCTAGACGTTCTCTTAGTACCCTCCAAAGGATCTCCGTCGTCGGTAAAATCACCCTCATTTTACACACAAGGAATTACAACTCAGAGAGGTTAAGTCACTGGCCCACATCACAGAGCTGGTAAGCGACACAGCGAGAATTCAGGCTCAGTCCCTCCGACTCCAGAGGCCAAGCGTTTAACCTGCCACATTACCATACCAAGCGCTTTCTGCACCTCTCTCTCTGTGAATCCTCCAAGCGACCGTAGGAGGTCGATGCTATCATTACCCACATTTTATAGATGAGCAAAGGTCTCGTAACATCTTTTCCAACCTGTGAAAAATCTATTATTTTTACGTTCAGGAGGACAGTGACAGAAACAGAAGATTAGGAAGGTCAGTGCTCAGACTTCCTGTTGTCTGAAGAAAAAAATGATAGAGCACATGGAACGAAGAGTGGATGAGAAGAGAGAAAGGGACCCTTCTGAATCCATGCGCCTTAGCCGGGCCTCTGCCAGGTCGGAACAGCTGCAAGCGTAGGAGGCAGGCACCATTCCCCTGCACCCTTCACAGAGCGGGAGCCGGAGAGGCTAAGGAGATGCCCCAGGTTTCCGAGTTCTGAGTGGAGCCGCAGAACTGGAACCTGAGGCCGTCTGAGCCCAAAGCCCTGGCCGCGACCCTCTTCTCTGGCCCCTTGTGGGGTCCCTGCTCTGCAAAGGATCTGTATACCTTCTGCTGTGCTGGTTCCTCTGCCCAGAGCACCCCTTCTCTGCTTGTCTGTTGGTTACATTCCTTCCCAGTCATCTATCACTTGAGGTCAGGAGTTCAAGACCAGCCTGAGCAACATGGAAAGACCCCCCATCTCTGCCAAAAATTGAAAAATTAGCTGGGCGTGGTGGTGCGTGCCTGTAGTCCCAGCTACTTGGGAGACTGAGGCAGGAGGATCACTTGAGCCTTCAAAAGAAGTGAAGTCCCTTTCCAAGGGCCCCTCAGCTGGCAAATGCTGGGCCTGTGCTGTCATCAGTAGGAGGAGATGTGACAACAGAAACAAGAGGTCAGAGGGATGAGAGGAAGAGGCCACTAGCCAAAGAAAGCCAGTGGCTTCTAGAAGCCTAAGAAGGCAAGGAAACCGATATTCCCTGAAGTCTCTGGAAGGAGCCCTGCTGACACCTTGATGTTAGACTTCTGACGTCCAGAATTGTAAGAGAATGAATTTGTGTTGTTTTAAGCCACTGAGTTGGGGGTCATTTGTCACAGCAGCCACAGGAAACTCACAGAGATGAAAATGCTTTTCAAGAGAAGGGGCTGTCACTGTGTCATCAGCACCTTCGCCGGGGCCTGGCGTGCAGAAATGCCCAGTTCATGCCTGTTCCATGGAGACGTGGGGTCTGGGCACGATCGATGTATGGGACTATCAGAAGATTTCAGGCCCCGCTTCTGGAATGTTGGCTTTTAAACCCGTATCTTCCAGCTCCCAGCCTGGTCTTTCTGACCCCCCCAATGCCTCCCCCTAGGTCAGCAGGAACGTCACCCCCAGTCGCTCTACATGTCCTGTTTGAATGAATGGCTCTTTTCTGTCCAGATAAGGGATTATTGTTTCCAATTATTTGTGCATCTCTATGGAAACATTCCTTTAAAATACTGTACATCAACTTGAATTTTCCACCAGCATTGCCTCTGGAACATCTGTCTGTGGCCATGGACTCGGTTAACATGGAGGGGATGAGGTTCTCCCCTCCCCTCCACCCTTTGGTGATGGATTAAGGAATGGAAAACTGGCCTCTGGGCAGCAGGAAGCCTGAGCTCTGGCCCCAGGCCTGCCCTTAATGTTCTCTGTGACCTTGGACAGGTCACTGCACCCCACATCCGCGAACTTCCACTTCCTTGCTTGTAAAGTGAGAGGTTGAACCAAATCATCTCAGATACTCCTTTCTGCTCTAAAATTCAATCTTCTATGTAATCTCTTAGTCAGAAATGCTACTGCTCTACCTACTACTTGGCTGACTGTCCACCACTGTCCCTTTGCACTGTGTCTGAGGACTATAGCGCTAGCTACAGTTTTCTGAACATAGAATAATAATAATAATAATAATTTACACTTTACATTTGATACTCCTCTGCCAGGCACTTTACATGCAATATTTCATTGAACCTCACTGCCCCAGGTTTAGGTGTTTTCATCCCTGTTTTACATGAGTAAAATTAGGCTCCGAGAAGTTAAGTAACTTCCCCCAAGTCACACAGCTAACAAGGGGCAGAGCTGGCATTTAAGTGAGCCTTCTGTTTTGGGAGCTGGCACTCTTAACCATTAGATGGTACAACACCTGGAATATATAGTAAGGGCCCAATAAGCATTTGCAGAATGAATAAATGAATGAATCTGTAAATCATCCCAAGAAGAAAATTATCACATTTCCCTGTTGATATCTGACTATACTTCTCAGGGCAGCCAATCCTGAGTCAAGGGTACATGCAGGAGGTCCTGGTTGGTTTATTGCATGTCCCGCTTTGGGGTCATGGCTGTGGAAGAATGACAAGGTCTGAAGCAGAGGTTTGGACTGACCCTTTGAATCCAGAAACCCCAGGGGGAGAAGATCCCACGCGAATGTCTTTTATTGCTTTTAGCTCAGCTATCACTACTGACAGCATCAGTTTCTCATTTGTAAGCTCGTTGTGAACTTGTGTTCTTAACCACAGCGCTGCGTTAGTTACATATACAGCGACAGCTTCACATCACTGACTCTGGAGTGGACCAGGAGAGAGTTTTAACCTAGCCCGTGGCTTCCTGCCTCTCAGCCCAGCCGCTACTACCAGCAGCCTCTACCTGGTTTCTGAGCAGGAACTCCAAGCAGAAATCCTCAGATGCTTCCGTGAAAAACCACCACCGCTTTGCTAATGAGGAAGCAAAGAGAAAACACAAGCTTTTCCACCTGCACTTCCCGGAAAGTCTTTTTCAAAGAAGACCTTGGCTTAAAAGACCTGATTTTGTTTAACAGAAAACCAATTCTAGGTCCCTGGTAGAGCTGCCCTGGTTGGTGGTCTGAGTAGTTTCTGGAAGGGCAAAGAGAGAAATGCATCTTTAGATGTTATTCCAGCTTGTTAGAATAGATTCAGCCTTTCAACCTTTGTTCGGGAGCTCACAGTGTACTTCTAATCAATTAGTGCAGTGGCTCTCAACTAGGGTGGTGTTGCCCTCCCTGGGGACATTTGGCAATATCTGGAGATACTTTGGGTTGTCACATTGGGTGGGGAGTGCTATCATCTGGTGAATAGGGGCCAGCGATGCTGTTTAACATCGTACAATGCACAGGACAGCCCCTCTCCCTCAATAAAGATGCAGCCAGCCATAATGTCACCAGTGCGAGGCTGAGCCAGAGGGGACAGAGTGGGCTCTTCAAGGCAGGGATGAGGGAATACTCTGCAGAGGGGTATTTGAGCAGAGACCGCAGGCAGGTGAAAGTTGTCTTTGGGTAGAGGGTCTCAGAGGCTGGGAGGAGGCGCCCACCCTGCAGGTTGGTGGGAGAAGATGTGGGTGTTTCAGCCTAAGCGCAATATAGCCTGGGGGCCCCAGCAGGGCAGGAGATGCCCTCACTTAACCTTCCAGAGGGTCCCTCAGGCCTCTGCATGGAGAACAGCCTGCGGGAAGCCGAGGGGAGCCAGGGACCAGTCGGGAGGCTGCTGGCATCCCCCAGACAAGCGATGTGATGCTGAGGTTGGGAAACCCTGAACTGGAGAGTCAGATCTTGTATACCTGCTGTGCGTCTAAAACGCTGCCTAGTTTTTTTGTGTGTTGGCGGGAGTTGGGAATTCACAGTAGGAAAGACATGGTTTAGGTCCTCAGGAACTTGCAGTAGCATCGGAATACAAAGGAATGGAAATTCAAGTGTTTGATGAGTGGTATTGCTAGTAAGTATTACAGATGCCTATGGCCACTTCCATATATCTGGGGGGCTCCGTTCAGTCTTAGGGCTCCTCTTAGCCCTTTATTCAATCAATACTGACTTAGCACTAGCCCAAGCCTGGGCCAGACGTTGAGTCTCTGAAAATGCACCATACGAAGAGGGAAGGAGAAAACCCAGGTTTGGAGATGGATCGTCCTGTCACTTGCCAGCTGTGCGACCTTGGACAGTGCATGTCTCCTCTCTAAGCTCCAGGTACGTCAGCTGCATCCTGGAGAAAGATAATAGTATCGACTTATGGGGTTGCTGGGGGTGGGATAAGTCACTTGGCACCATGCCTGGTAACCAGGAACGTCCCAGTGAATGGCACCCGGGATGCGACGCTTTGCCTGTGGCATGAAAGAGAATGCAGTTTAATCTCACTGTTCTGTTGTCAAATCACATTTCAGCTCGTCCTTTACTGGAGTGGGTAGCCGAGATACAGTGTTAAGGGGAAAAAAGCATTTCGCAAGAGTCTGTGCGTAGCATGGTTCCATTTTTTATAAAAGAAATTTTACATATTATATATAAATGCACAGTAGAGTAAGTTATAAGTAATATACGTAAATGTACATATATCATAGGATGCTCCAGAAGGATCTTAACCAAGCTGTTGACAGTGTTTAGTTACCTCTGCAGGGTAGAACCGGCCGTAGAGGTGACTTCCAGTCTGTGGCAGAGACGCTCATGGCCACTAAATACCCTTTGAGCTCACTTCCCTTCCCTCGTCTCACATGGTTCGACTGGGGCTTAGTGAGTAGTTCCGGCCATTGAGCAGCAGGCATGTCTATGAGTCCCTTCTGGGATGATGCATTTAGAAGCATGTGGAGCCAGGCATGGGATCAAGAACCTGTAGTCCCAACTACTGGGGAGACTGAAGCAGGAGGATCACTTGAGCCCAGGAATTCGAGGCCAGCCTGGGCAACATAGTGAGACCCCTGTCTCTACAAAAATAAATAAATAAAATAAATAAAGATAAAAGCAGGTGGGAGCTTCCCATCTGTCTCTTCTGCTGCTTCTGTGAAGCCGGAAACCGTGTGTTAAGATGGGGAGGGGAGGCCCCATTGTCCTGCACCAGACTCTGCGGAAGTGAGAAATGAACTTGTTATGAGCAACTGTGACTTCAGGGCTTGTTTGTTACTGTGGCATAGCATATCTGTGCAGACTAATTCTGCAAATTGCATATACTTCTGTGTAGCTGGATTTTTCAATGTTAATCTTGTATTTTTTTTAAATAGGAAGTGTATGAAAAATTAAACTTCTGCTGTGGTATGAGCCATTCCCATGACTCTAAAAATATAAAAATTCCTGAAAACACCAATTGTTAGACTCGGGAATTAACCAGTGGTGAAAAAGTCTAGGCATTCCATGCCAATATAGGTGATAATCTACATGCTTTGGGAGAAGGCCAAAGCTTGGAGGACTTCCAATAAGGTTTGGGGGACTCTATGGCTTAGAAAGGAAAAGGAGAATGAAAACATTCAGGAGAATCACACTGAAAACATCGAAGGCTGTGAAATCAAAGGCAAGTTTCTTTTTGTGAGGCCGGGTCTGTGTGGGATGTGGGTTGCCTCTTGACCTTTGAGTCAGAATGAGACCAAGATTGGTCCCTCCTGGTTGCAGTTGTCCAAAGGAAAGTAGCCTGTTGCTAGATCTGAGCCTGCCCTGACCACGCTGAAGCCTCGGCAGCATTTGTGTCTCCAGAAAGAGATTTTAGTGGTTGCAGCACAAGAATCCTCAAAGGCACTTCCAGCCCCAGTCCCTGGCCGCAAGTTAAGGCTAGAGCCTGCCAACCGTTTGCAAGGCTAAGTGGGTGGAGGAAAAGGCAAGAGGAAGAAGCCATTTCGTAGCACCCGTGGGGCCTAAATGAGAAGCAGTCTTTAAGCGGTTTGACTTTTTAAAAAAATCACTTTCGTAAGTGACATAAACTCGCCCTCTGAGCTTGGCAGTGGAAGAACTTCTTGAGATAAGAGAACCGGGGTGACTTGTGCTGCTCGCTGGCTGCCACTGGGCCCTCTGTATATATTGCAGTCTGACTTCTGGCCCCCGCGGTTCTTAGAGTTGGGCTCCCAGAGGCCGACAGAAATATTCAGATTGGCAAACACAGGGGCTTCTTCTTCTCACGCTCCTAAGGCTTTTGCTGTGTTTGGCTTCATGGGCCCCCTGCCTCTTTCACGTGACTTTTTCCCGGTTTCGTGGCTGTGATTGTACTCTCCTGGTCTTCCTCCTACCTGCTGACGACTCCTTGTGAGTTTCTTTTGCTGGTTGCTCTAGTGTGACTCTAAGCACAAGCCTGTCCCTAAAGCTCTTCCTGAACTCTCTTCTCTTAAAATCCGCCTACATGCCTACCTTCCCACAGACTTCCTGTAGCACAGCCTGCTCCGTGGGGCTGCAACTGTGCGGTCACCCGGGGCCCACGTGCTTGGTTTAATGTTCCGCTCTCCGCTGTCTCGAAATTCTTCATTCATTTTGAATAAAGACCCAGCATTTTCATTTTGCAGTGAACCCCGCAAATTATGTACCTGGTCCTGCCTGCAGGAACCTCACACTATAGTACTTCTAAAAAGAAAAAAGGTATTTGGGCACGGGACTTAATTTCTCTGTGTCTCAGTTTTCTGGGGTTATTAGGTGGATTTAATGAAATCGCATGCAGAAAGTGCTAACGGACGGGACAAGTGCTGTTTAGGGGTCATTACTGTTTCTCGCCTTTCTCCTCCCTTGAGCTGGTTTTCCTCTTGCTCACTTTAGTTAAAGCGATTACCAGTCTCCCAGTCCTTCCAAACTGTAATCTTTTAATTGTTGGTTCGTCCCATCTACGCTCTGCCCAGCCAGTCCGGCGTCAGGTCCTCTGTATTCTGCATTTGAAATTTCACTGGACCTGTTCTCTTCCTACCTCTCTGCGGCCACTGTGCAGCCTGAGCTCGCAAGGACTGTTGCAATAGTTTCCTAATTAATCTCTGTGCCTCCTGTCGTTTTTTTGTTGTTGTTGTTCCCAAATAGAGCAACTTGATCCAGCAGCCGAGATTAAGTCAAACTGGTCCAACAGGAATTTACGCCAATGCCCATTTGTCCTTGAGGATGGAACAGGCTTCTTTGAAAGAGGGTAGGAAAATAAAACCAACATCAGTGCCCACTTTCCTGCCAAGCTCTGGACACACGTTTTTGCATTTAATCATCACAAGGACCTTACGAGGTCGGTATTGTTATGTCCCATTTTACAGAGGAGAAACAGAGGCTCAGAGAGATGATCTGACTTGGACAGTTTTCAAGTGGCAGAGCTGGATTTGGACCCAAATCTCTCTGACTTGAAAGTAGCTGTCCTCCATAAAAAAAAAAAAAAAAAAAAAAAAAAAAAAAAAAAAAAAAAAAAAAAAAAAAGACATTAGTGGAAAAACTGGTAGAAATCAAAATAGGACCTGTAGTTTAGTTAATAGTAAGGAAGTAATGTCAGTTTCATGGTTTTGATCATCTTATGAGAGTTATGTAAGCGGTTAATATTAGAAAGAGCTGGGTGAAGGTGCTACAGGAACTTTGTACTATTTTTGCACCATTTTTTTGTAACTCTAAAATTATCCTGAAAACTTATGGAAACTGTGGGATTTGGGGGATGATGTGTCAATGTAGGTTCATCAATTATAACGAACGTATCCCTCCGGTGGGGGATGTTCATAGGGCGGAGGGTGTGCGTGTGTGGGGGCAGGTGGTGTATGGGGAATCTCTCTGTTATCTTCTGCTCAGTTTTGCTGTGAAACTCTCAAAAATGAAATGAAAAACTGCTGTAAAAAAATTGAGTCCATGAAAAAAGACAGAAACTACTTTCGCTCTATGCTCTCTGTGCCTTTCACGGAACGTCCCGATCTTATTATCCAGAACAGTCCCCCACCCCACACACGCACTCGTGCACACGCACAAGCACGCACACGCAAGTGCTCACACGAACTCCACCGTGTCTTTGCACAGGAAATGCCACTGTCAGCTAATCCAGCTGCAGCTATGCCCTGCTCTAAGGCATCAGTAGCAATTGTGAAAGGCGACAGTAACGGGGTGCGTATGAATTATACCAGTAGCTGCGTCCTTCATGCACTCACCCCTCCTTTTGGCTATAAAAATGCAATGGTGTTACTTGCAACTTACACATTGCAAAACGCCTGTCCTACCTCTCTCCCTCCCCCGAATGCCTCCCGCCTCCCTCTTTGGGTTGGCGTGTAACCTTGATGATCCAGCCAAATGAGTTATTTGAGATGGAAACGTTAATTTATTTGAGCAGATGGGTGTCAACGCTGCTCTGTAAAAAGGTGGCGATATGCCGCGTTGGCCCAGACTGTTGCAGACGAAGTCCTGGCTGCATGGCTGAATCACCGAGTGTGAACGGAATCATATGTTAACAGCACTAAGGGAAATGCCTGTTTAAGCCGAGCCCTTCCCGAAAACAAATCATTACCCCCCGATTTTTTGTTTTAAATCAGGATTTTCACATTTCTCGTTTGCGGAGGGTCTGAAAAACCTGAAACTCATTATTTCTCAAAGTGTGGTCTGATGACCGGCCTCCTCAGAGTCACCCAAGGGCTTATTAAAAAAAAACAACAAAAACGCAGATTTGTGGGACCCACCCCCCTGACCTACAAACTCCCACTGTTGGGGGTGCAGGCTCGGGGAATCTGCAATTTTAACAAGCTCCCTGGGGAATTGTGCACACTAACACATTGGACCCCCTTCGCTGAAATGGTGCTGTCAAACTGCCCGGGAAAAATCTTTTCAAAACAAAATAAAACAAAGATAAAAAAAACCTTGGGATTTGGGATGGGGTTTTTTTTTTTTTTTTTTCTTTTTGGTTGCTGTTTTTTCTTTCTACTTTTTCAGATTTTGTGCCAAAAAAAAAAAAATGGACCTCTTTTGGGATTGGAAATAAATAAATACAAAGGAGAAAAAGATAGCACAAAGAGATTATTTGTGCGCTAAAAGCAAATGACAGTTTAGAAATTTCAGGAATTTCCAAGAAAAGGAGCCTTCCTAGGCTCTCTGTCCTTGGCAACTAAACTTGGACGAGCTCATCTCCTCAGACACCCTCCTCCCCACCCCCTCCTCCCCCTCCCGGACAGCCGCCTTCTCTAAGTGTTACAACCAATTTTCTCTTGAATACATGTAGTGAGGAAGCCTCAATAACTTCCCCAGGGACCTTACTTATAGGGAAGAGGCACAGCGGGAAGATTTATGGAACGTCTGTAAAATATGTGCGTAGGAACGCGCGACAATTTGATCACTACGAAGGAAAAAAAAAATAATGGACAGTTTCTTACTAGTCAGTTTCATGAGCATTTTTTATGGGTTTTTTTAAAAATTAATTAATCTTTTCCCCCTTTGTTAGGAATTCTTGGCACAGACACAAGCCCCGGAGAAGGGAAACATTGCCCACGGGCTGTATGTCCAAACTGTCAGGTTTTCAATCCCAAATCTCTGGAGGCAAGGCCAGATTTCATGTGCTTCCCCGTGAAGTGGAGAGAGTCTTGTCAATGTTTGAGGGAAGGGAAGTATTATTCGTAGGATTGCCACCACTGCCTCTAACAGCCTCGGTGCCACTGGCAAGCGCCATATGGTCCCAGACAGCCTCTTCCTTGGGCTGTCTCCACACCCAGAGCCATTTGCAGGATGGAAAAGAGCATGCGGTGCACGCCACGCTGCACCAGGCTCCGACTACCTCCAGCGCCCTGGTCCAGTGCGGGAGCGTCGATCAGGCACCTGGTTTTTCTCAGCCTCACGGGTTCTAGTCTTTCCCTGGGGAGTTTGCAGCCTAAGACCGCGATCCAGACGGAATTTCCCGGCTGTAGGAGGGGAATTTGGGCTCTGCATCCTGCTTTTGTTACCAGCTCAGCTCTGGCTCCTTCTTGGCCTCAGTTTCTTCATCTGTAAAATAAAAATGCAGCAAAATCTGCTCTGGAGGAGTATTGTGAAGATTAGAGATAATACGCAAACCGGTAGTTCTAAACCGGGAGCAATTTTGCCCATTTCCTTCCCCCACCCCAGGGACATTTGGCAATGTCTAGAGACAGCTCTGGTTGTTGTAACTGGCACCTAGTGTGTAGAGGCCAGAGATGCTGCTCAATATCCCATAATGCACAGGACAGTCCCCACCACCAAAAATTATCTAGCCCAATGTCCATGGTGCTTGAGGCTGAGAAACCCTGATACAGTGTCTGGCAAACAGCGATTAAAGTGGCAATGATAAAAAAGGATGTGGGAAAAGGAATATAGTAAATGTATTCAAAAAGCCTTAGCTATAATTAGTACATCCAAGATCATTGGTAGCTGCTTCCTGGAATGCCTCAAAGGATTCTAAGGCTGCAAACAGACTCAGCTAGACAGTGTCATGATTGATTAGTGATGTCTGCCATGGGCACGGCAGGGGGAAGAGGCAGCGTGAGTGCAGTGTATTTTCTGACCCTGGACTGTATGATGTCTAGCATCTGTTTCTCCTCTGACATTCTGTGATTCTATTGCTGTGATTCCGTGAGTCTATCTTCAAAGTTCTGTAGTCAGCATTATTTACAGAATATTTAAGCAGCCCGGGCTCCTGCAGGCATGCCTGGCAGGGCAGGCTGGTGAGCTGAGATCCAGGAAGACAGAGCCGATTCTGTGCAAGGTAAAATAGATAATTGCTGACAGGATGTGATGTGGGTGATGTGGCAACTCCCCACTCACCCCCCAAAATCTTCCCCATCTCTTGTGGGCTAAAATTTTTTACTGTTAGAGTCACTCCATTGGATTAAAACATTGTCTCCAGGAGACCTTTGTTTAGAGGCATAAATACTACCTGGAAGGAATACTCATGCAATTCATTCCAATGTGCTAATCTGCTAAACTGGTTGTCGCTCAGCAGAATAGAATTGAATTGGAACCGGGTAAAGGAGACAGAGAGGTTGGCGGAAGTGTGGATTACAGGGCTAGTGTCACTGTCTTGCACAGCTCCAGAAGGTGCGATTCACACGGAATTAGGGTGACCAGCTCACCCTGGGACTTCATTAGTTTTAAAACTGAAGATCCCATGTCCTGGGAACCCCCTCTGTCCCAGGCAAACCAGGACAGTTGGTCCCCTTAACTCTAGGCCAGGAGGAGCTTTGTAGTCCCCGCTGTCATTTATCCCTCATGCTGCTGCCTGGAGTTTCTTTCTGGGCATGCTCCTCGCCTGCTTATGAATCCTCTGTGGCTCCCTAGAGCCCGCTGGACTGGTTTGGAACACCTCTTCATGGCATTCAAGTTGGTCCCAGTCTTGCTTCCTGCTGTCACCTGATCTGCCTCCATCTGGCTGTGAGTCACCCCAATTAGGTGTCATACTGAAGACCTACCATGCACTGTCCTGTGCCCCCTACATTAAAAAAAAAGAGCTTTTGCAGAGGGGGAACCCACTTCTTGAAGTGTGTTCAGTTGTGCCAGTAGCAAAGGAGTTAATTAGCCCAGCCTTTGTCAAATTCTCCCCATGCTGCTGCCAGTAAGTGACGACTACCACTTAGTGTCAGGAGGGACCCCATTTACCCCAGAGAGCCCAGGGACCCTTGAAGGAGGAAGGCAAAGCCACCAGGCACATGGAACCACCCTAAATGAAAACAAAGACTCCCTCCCTTCCTTCCCATGCTCTTTAAACTTTTCAAAGCCGTTCCACCTACACACGACTCAACAGATCCCTTCCGTATCTCTGAGCAACAAGTAAGACGGATGCCATGCCCATTTGACAGGTGGAAAAACCAAGGTGCCGATCAGAGAGTCCTACACCCAGCAAAGAGAGGTTTCTGGATGAGGAAGAGGAGGCACGGTGATGCTTCGTGTCTCATAGCAGGCGGTGGCTGAAATGTAACTGATCAAAGTCCTCTGACCCATGTTCTGTGAAGTTTTCATTCATTCATTCCTTAGATACTCATTAAATGCTTATGACGTGCCAGACACCGTGTTCGTCTCATCATGATGATTATATAGCTAGGGTTGTCTCTACAATCCTACGCTTTCTACCTGTAAGTCCCTTTGCTAAATTCTAATGCCTCACAGGAACCCTTTGAGGTATGGTTACTATTCCTGTCCCCAAATACAAGGGAGGACACTGCACTTGCCCAAGGTCACTCTGCTTGTAAGCAGGGGGCTGGGGTGTCCTTTACTGGTTTGCAGAGGTTTGTTGTGTGCGCTGGTGCGGTCTGCTTTCTTAGAGCTTACATTCTTGTAAAGAGAGAAAAACGCCATTTTCCTGAGGTCCAGCCTTTGCCTCTAAGACCCTCCACGCTGTTCCTGCCCAATGAGTGACTCTCCAAATAGGAGAGAAAGGATACCCGTGTTGCTTAAACAGCTACCATGGGCCCAGCACACACGTCTGTTTTCCATGCCACCTGGCAAGTAGCCGCAGTGGCTCCAGAAGAAATCGAGGCTCGTTGGGCTTTTGTGGTCGGCTAAAGCTGGCATAGCTGCTTTGCGGGGAGTGCAGACCTGGTCTTGGACAGTGATGCCATCTGACTTGCTTTTTCTGCCAGCGAGCTCTGGCTCTCTCAGAGGACAAGCAATGGCAGGGGGAGAGTTTGCCATGAGTCTTCAGGTCACATAACTACAGAGGCAATTCTCTTGCGGCTTGGTACGTGATCTTAAGCACAAATCCACGGGACAGGAGCCAGAAAGCCACTCTCCCACCCATTTTGAGACAGGGGAGGTGGGGGGAGGACCCAGGGCCGGGTCCCAGCTGTGTACCGCCGCCCACGACAGACGGCAGGTGGCGCCATGGCCCCGGTTTAACAAGGACAGTGGGAAGGTGGAAGGTGGGGGGGCGGGGGGGGGGTTCTAGAAAGAAAAACTAGTGGAAAACAAGGCTTTAAAAGAAGAACAATTTGTTCCAAAACATTTGCCTTGTAACGGGGTCATCTATAAATTCTGGGATTTCCTGTTTGCCTCTGGGCAGGCAGGCGGGCCGGCGGGCAGGCTTCTCTCTTCCCTGCAGTCTGGAAGAATCATTTCAAGCCCAGCTCAAGAGCTCCGGCCTCCCCTGGCCCAGATTGGCTCTGAAATTTCCCGGCTTTTGTGCCCGTAAGCAGGATCCTGTGACAACAGCGTCTCCTTGAGCCGTGCTCCAGTTTCCACTGGGTTGGGAGGAGAGCTGAGATCATGGTCATTTTTAAAGGAAAGGCTGTCTTCGTGATCACCCTGTACTCTCGCTGCTGTCGGGCTTGTTCCAAGGCAATCGAATAAGTGAAAACAGTAAAATGAAGGAGACAGAGGTGGCCCTTTTGGGAAAAATAAAAGAGCTGTTCCAGTCCATATGGGCATGGAAATAGTTCACTGGAGAAGAGGAAAAGAGTTGGGAAAAACTCCTTTCACGAGCCCAATAGAACTTAAACCAAGGCCAAAGCCCAAAGCCGAGCGCTGGCCGTTTGGTTAAGAGTCGTGGCCCGGCATTGATCTATGCAAATCACTCCGTCATGGGCTCCGAGCAGCCAGGTGTGTAGGAGAGGGCGGGGGCCTTGGAATCACTCGTTCATGAGCTCCATGACCTTGAACAAGCCATTTAGTGTCTCTGAACCACAGTTTCCTCCTCTGATAAGTGGTGATCAGGAATACCTGCTGTGCCAGGAGGTCGTGAGGTTTATGGATTTCCTGTGTCAAAGACTCCGGTATACCAGCAATACCATGCAAACAAACTCACTGTCCTTTCTTTACTCACATCCCCGTGAAGGCCAACAGGTCATCCTCATGGCAAATACATGACAAGGAACATCAAGACTCTAAAGGAAAAATATCTTGAAAACTCACAATGGTATTTCTGTATGTCTCTGCAGGAAGAATTACAATTAAAATATTGCCAATCAGCTGTGAAGATGTTTAGCATTCTGTTTTCTCTTTACATGAGAGCCAAGGTCAGAAGTTTAGTTGGGCCCACGTAAGGGAAGAAGAAGTAGCTTTGAATCTGGCTCTTGATTGGGGTCCTGCTTGGTGACAATGTAGCTGGGTGACACTGGACAAGCCACACGTGTCTCCCTGGGCCTCAGCTGCCTTATCTGTACGAGGGTCGGGGTTGGGGGAGATCAGGAATTGCCAGCTCGATGCCTTCAGGGGCCAGACATAAGCTAAGGGAGTGAAGAGGAGAGACGGGGCCAAGGGTGCAGCTGCCTTTCAGCTACAGCTGCTCATGGCCTGGAAGGAACCGGGCCAGCATTGCCAGATGTTCAAGAAGCCAGGAATCTGGAGTTTTATAAGGAGTGGTTCAAACTGTAAAATGATACAGGTCAAACACAACAGGTCTGCAGGCTACATCTGGTTCTCAGGCCTGGGTGAATCCTGAGCCCCATGGATTATAAGTTCAGGAGTCCCTAGAGACCTCGACTCTCTCATCTTGGGTCTCTCATGATGACACCCAAGTCCTTGCTTTTGCCTAATGTCTTTACCTCTCTGCCTTCAGGGACCTCATTCCTGTCCCCTTCCCTTGATAAGCCCAGGCCAAACTCCTTCACTTATGTATGTACTTATCTTATAAAAGTTAGGACACTGCATCTTCATTGCCCCTTGGCATGAGTGTCTAGAGATTGGAGCCTGTATCCTTGTCATCTCTAGCACAGTGCCTGGTGCAGAGTAGGTTCTTGGTAAAGGTTTGTTGAATAGAAGAATGTATGAGCCAATCCAAAGGCTTAATTGATTTTCTTGGTTTTATTTTTTTCTCAGTGACAATAACTTTATTATGTTTTTGATTTTTAGAGTTGAGGTCTCACTCTGTTGCCCTGGCTGGAGTGCAGTGGCGCAGTCATAGCTCACCGCAGCCTCGAACTCCTGGGCTCAAATGATCCCAATATCTGGGAGTACAGGCGTGTGCCACTAGGCCTGGCTAATTTTAAAAATATTTTTAGAGATGGAGTCTCACTATATTCCCCAGGATGGTCTTGAATTCCTGTCCTTAAGTGATCCTTCTGCCTCAGCTTCCCTAGTAGCTGAGACTACAGGCATGAGCCACCATGCCTGGATTTTTTTCTAATTATATCATTTATGTTCATTGTAAAAACTGTCAAATAATCCAGAAAAATACTCTGATAGCTTTATTTTCTGACATGCTCAGTGTAAAAATTTTATAAATAGGGAAAAATAAAAATCACTGAAACTCATCACCACAGTTAGCGTTTTGATGTATTCAATGTATTTCCCTCTTTTGTGTGTGTGTGTGTGTGTGTGTATACATAATAATAATTAAGGTCATATTGTGTGTAAAATTTCATATTGTACTTATTTTGTTAACATTGCATTTTAAGCATTTTAGTGTCATTTAATATTTTGTAAAAAGTTTGTTTTTTTGGCTGGATTAATATAGGTGTATCACAAATTCCACTGAATTGGAAATCCCTCACAGGGCCAAGCATAGTAGGTACTCAAAAAATATTTTCAGAATGAATGAATGAATGATTGAATAGATCTATGGATGCATGCATGCTTTGATGGGTGCTGTCTTGATTTAAGTCAGTTGAACACAGAAGGGTCATTTCCCCTTTTTTTTTCTAATATAAATAGCACTGCAATCAATTTCCTTGTACCTAAACATTCGATCACATCCCTGATTATTTCTTTAGGGGACATCACTAAAAGTAGGATGAATGGGTTATAGGATGTGACTTAATTGAGACTCTTGATACAAATTGCCAAATTGCTATCGAGAAAGGTTGTCACAAACAGTCCCATAAATACTATATTGGGGTCTCCTTTTCTGAACACTTTGCCAAACTGTTTTTTTAATTTAAAAAGAAAATTTGCCAATTTGATATCTATTTATTTAAATTTGCATGTCTTTGATTACTAGTGAGTGTGAACCTTTTCCCATATGATTGACCATTTATATTTCTTTTTGTGATTCTAGAAGGTCCAAATTTCTGATAATAGAAATTTTTGTACCTATGTCATTTGGGCAGGAAATAGGGTTGGGGATAGGATTGGACCAGAGACATTTTCAGCAGAAGGCTACTTTGTCAGTATCCTTTAGATCATAACAGGCTTCACCCTTGTCCATGATAATAGTTGCCGGCATGTCCACTGGCCAGGTGCTATGCTTGGTGCATGTATTACCTTTTTTTCTGACAACTCTACAAAGTAGATAATTTAATTCGAAGACCCAGATCTATCTGGCTCCAAAACATTCATCTTTATGCTATCTGTGTCTCAGTTCTGCAGCTCATCCTGAAATGCACAAGGTTTATCATTAGTAAGACCATCTATCCATCCATCCATCCATCCATCCATCCATCCATCCATCTACCCATTCATCCAATCATCCATGCATTCATCCATCCATTCACCCACCCATTCACCCATTCAACCATTCATCCATCCCTCCCTCCACTCACCCATCCTCCCACTCATCCACCCATCCATTCACCCATCCACCCATTCACCCATTTATTCACCCACTCACCCATCTACCCACTCACCTATCTCCCCACCCATCCCCCTGTCCAACCATCCATCCATTCATCCATCCATCCAATCATTCACTCATTCATCCAACAAAAGATTATAGAGTACCTACCATACACTTGTACTTTTTCTAGTTTTACTGTGAGGCTAAGCCTAGACCAGCTTTGTGGTCTCTAATCAGGGTAGTTCCTCCAGGGGCCAGTGGCATGTGGAGGACATGGAAGGAGGGTCTGGAGATGAGATTCAGAATGCGGGCTTGGAATTCCTGGACGACCACTGTTGGGACCTTTAGCAAGGATTGCAACACATTTGGCCAGGGTTAGGGGTACAGTTTGTGGCTGAAAAACAGAGTTTTTCTCTGAGTAAGTCAAACTAGCCTGTCTGGGATCAAATCCATGAGGGCTGGACAATCTGGTCCAAGCAAATTAAAACAACATGGGCACCAGCCAGCGACATTTTTGAAAACAGCGTTTTTGTTGTTTTAATCAAGGCACCCTTCCCACCCTCCATAACAAACTCTGAATCGAAATGGGGGAGAATTTATAAGAAAATGAAAGAATTCTTGCATATTTGGGCACAAGCTCATTTTCTTTCTCATCAGCTCCACAGTTTAAGTGCCTTTCTATACCTCCTTTTGCCCTTCTGTCGCAGGCTTGTGAGGACTCATGAGCCCGTGCCAAGAGAGTGTCTTAAGTGACACAAAAGAGGAGCATTGCTCTTTCCATTTGTAGTTGAGGCCAACCTGTTGCATCCTCCCTGCAAGTGGAGGATCTCTTAGGGTCCTCCAGGGTCTTGGTCCGAGTGGTGACTGCAGGCAGCCCGAGGGCAGCTGGAGTTCCATGCTGGGTCTGCATATCGACCGTGTCTTTTGTTTTCTGTATTCTGATGCTTTGACATCTGGGGACCTTGTGGACACAGAAGGGACTGCCCCTCCCAGGGCCAGCCAATTCCTGAGACAGTAAACGACTCGCCAGAAGAGCATGCCTCGCAAATGCAAACCCTCCAATCTAGAGCCCAGACTCCTAACAGCTTCCTTTATGGGAACCTTATACTCCGGGCCACTATCCACCTGCCCTAATCACCCCTGCGCCAGGGACCAGGCAATTACGGACAGCCCCTATGCCCCAGAGCCCACTGAAATTATTCAAACAAACCAATCCTGAACCCGTTTGCCCTGTGTTGCTTATTCCTTCCTGTGGAAACCACAGTAAAGGCTCCTGCCCACGTTTCCCTCCTTCCCTCTGTCTCCTGACCGACCCTGGGGCTGCCCCGTGAGCCTCGCATATGGTGGCCTCCTGTTTCCAGGGCTGTGTGCAGATGATAAACTCTTCCTTCATGGCTGTTATCACCCCTGATTAAAACAAATCCTCGGTACCCAAAACACAGTCTGCTCTTTCCATAAGTGACAGATGCAGGTCACTGTGTTCTCTTAGCTGCATTCTTCTCCTCCATGAAGTGGGGACCATGACGTCCTGTGGTTGAGAGTATTGAGTAGGTAACAGAAGTGACTTTCCACCTCAAGAAGCACCACCCACGACACTCCTTTTTTTTTTTTTTTTTTTTTGGTAGGTCTTGCTCTGTTACCCAGGCTGGAGTGCAGTAGCATGATCATAGCTCACTGCAACCTCCAACTCCTGGGCTCAAGTGATCCTCCTGCCTCAGCCTCCCGAGTAGCTGAGACTACAGGTGTGCACCACCATACCCAGCTAATTTAAAAAAATGTTTTTTGTAGAGATGGGGTGTCACTATGTTGCCCAGGCTAGTCTTGAATTCCTGGTCTCAAGTGATCCTCCTACCTCCTGCCTTGGCCTCCCAAAGTGCTGGGATTACAGGTGTGAGCCCCAAGTCTCTCTTATTTCATCTTCATTGTTCTCCTTTGAAATTTGCATTTGAAACAACTCATTTATCTCTACCCCTCCCCCATTAGAATGAAAACTTTTGTTCACTGCTGAGCACCCAGGGCCTAGAACAGGGCCTGGCAGATAGTAGGTGCTCATTTATTGGTCAGTGTGGCATGCAGGTGAATGTGCCCGGCACTTAGATATGCATGTTTTCTGCTTCCCTCCCTCCTCAGTCTTTTGGGATCCCCTTGTGTTAATTGGTGTGAATTTGGGCCGCTTTACAGATTGGAAGCCATTCAGGGAGGTGCTTGTCACTTCTTGCTGGCCCATAAAGTGTCGTACTTGTGCAGGGGCTCCTGTCCAAGGCCCTGAGAGCACATTATAAACATTCACTCTGTAAATAGCGTGCTTTGTGTGTGGCAGCTGGGGCATGATTTGCTGAAGTAGATGGCTCTGAGTGAAGCCAAACCTGTTCTGGAAGTGAGTGGAAAGTTTAAGCACCGTCAGAGATGTCAGGGGCCATTGCACCATTTGCCCAGCTATGTCCAGCCAGCAGCGCCAGCAGCTCGGATGGCAGGGATTCCTGGAAGATAGCCCCTCCCCGCGCCCCCCCCCCAAACTCCTCCCTTTGTCACGCAGCCCAGTGCCCTGGAGCAAGAGTATTGTTTTGCTCCTTTGGCAGAACTTCCTGAGTCAAGTTAAGAAAATTCTCCTGGTTGCCAGAAGGCTCCTTGCATGGATCTATTGAACCCCCACTTAGCAGAAGCTTTGAGGCTGTGTGTTGCATCTGTGAGTTGACCTCATGCATTCAACAGGTCCTTTTGAGCACCCACTCTGACCCAGGTGCTGGGGGTACAGAGACTGATGAGGAGACAGTGACTCCTACTTGGCTGAATGCAGACAGCACAGGGTCTGTGGGAGCCAAAGGGAGGGTTGAGTCAGGACAGGCTTCTTGGAGGAGTAATGCTTCTGTTCATAGCCAGGAGTCTTCGAGTAGTAGCTTACAAAACTCTAAGTCAAACAGGCTTAAGCCAAAAAGAGAACACACTGGATCACAGCATGGGCAGATCCAGGAGTAGAGTGGCTTCAGGCACAGCTGGATCAAGGGGCTTAAAGGAGAACTTCAGCTCCTGATTCTGTTTCTCTCTGTACATTGGCCTTATTTTCTCCAACCATAGTTAGGATTTCCCCACTTGATGGAAAGGATAGGAACCAGAAGCTCTCAGTTCACATGGTTCTCTTCCATTTACATGCTTACTTAACCAATATTTACTGAGTGGTGAGCGAGACAGTGTCCTACAGTTTATCCTACAGATAAACTTACTTGTGTGCCAAAGACACATGGATAAGGACATTCATTACAACGTTGTTTATACTAACCAAAGACCAGAAACAAACATCTACCAACAGGGGACTAGTTATGTGAATTATGAACCATGGTGCCCCTGGACACCAGAGATGGGACAGCCCTTAAGGAGAATGAGTTAGATCTATATTAATGGTTCTCCACTTGGAGGTGACTTTACCCACCAGGGGACATTTGGCAATGTCTAGAGACATTTTCAGTTGTCACAACTGGACGGGGGGAGTGGTACTACTGGCATCCAGTGAGCAGAGGCAAGGGGTGCAGCTCAACAGCCCACAGTGCACAGGACACCCCTACCACACAGAATTATCTAGAACAAAGTGTCAATAGCCCCGAGGCTGAGCACCAGATTTGTACCCATGATACAGAAATCTCTAAGATAAGTTAAAATTTTTTTTAAAAAGTGCTGTAGAAAACCATAAATATAGTAGATTACCATTTGTGCGACACAAGGAGCATATCTATATACACGCTTATATCTGTGTTGAATTATATCTGGAAGAATAAATAAGAAAATTGGGAGCCATGTCTTGCGAAGGTCCTGGGGGAGAGGTGTCGGGGAGAGAGATTTCTTTTCGCTCTATGGCTTTTTGTACTGTCTGAATATTTGTTAACCACCTACATGGATTCTTTCAAAAGTTAAAAATATAAAAAGTATAAACATGTGACCAGACTTACCCCTGTGGATCGCTTGTCCCCTTCCTGGTTTCCTTTCGGATGATTAGGTTAAGAGCATCCTACACAATCACAACTGGGAAAGATCTTAGAGATCATCCAATCTTAGGAGGCATCAAAGAAGTTGTGGAAATGCTGGATTAGACGCATTTAAATGGGTCTTTACTGGAGGATGCCGTAGAGCCTTTAATACGAGAGCGCGCATGGCGGATCTGGAGGGATACGGCAGGCAGCATTAGCAAACATCCTTGACTCGTGCATTAGTCTCCTGGGGCCGCTGTGACTAAGTGCCACACACTGGGGGGCTCAGAACAACAGAAACCTATATTGTCTCTCAGTTCTGGAGGCCAGAAGTCCAAAATGAAGGTGACGACAGGCCCACGTTTCCTCTGAAACCTGTAGAGAAACCCTTCCTTGCCTGTCCCTGGCTTCCGGTGGTGGCCAGCAATCCTTGGCGTTCCTGGGCTTGCAGCTACATCACTCCAATCTCTGTTACATCATCGTCGGCACACGGTGTCCTTTCTGCGTGTCTCTGTTGTCACATGGCCGTCTTCTTGTAGAGACACCAGTCATATGGGATTAGGGGCCCACTCTGCTTCAACATGACCTCATCTTAACCAAAGCAGTGATCTTATTTCCGAGCAAGGGTACATTCTGAAGTATTGGAATTAGGACGTCAACATACATCTTTTGCAAGACACGGTTCGACCCATGACAAATCCCGAGTGTGTGTGCTCACACACAGTATTTTCCCCCCAGTATATCCCAAAGGATTACTGTTCTGATTACGCTTCAAGAAATGTGATCTTGGCCGGGCGCGGTGGCTCACGCCTGTAATCCTAGCACTCTGGGAGGCCGAGGCGGGCGGATCGTTCTGAGCTCAGGAGTTCGAGACCAGCCTGAGCAAGAGCAAGACCCCGTCTCTACCAAAAATAGAAAGAAGTTAATTGGACAGCTAAAAATATATATAGAAAAAAATTAGCCGGGCATGGTGGCGCATGCCTGTAGTCCCTGCTACTCGGGAGGCTGAGACAGTAGGATTGCTCGAGCCCAGGAGTTTGAGGTTGCTGTGAGCTAGGCTGACACCATGGCACTCACTCTAGCCCTGGCAACAGAGTGAGACTCTGTCTCAAAAAAAAAAAGAAATGTGACCTTGTATGCTTCCTTCACTTTACAGTTGATGTGCCTGATGCCCAGAGAGGGACAGTGTCCAGCTCAAGGTGACACAGCAGGTTAGAGGCCGGGCTGAAACTAAGCTCCAGGTCAGTTGTCTCCCAAGTGAGAGAATCAGTGAGCCTGTCTGCCCTGGACGGGGGCTGCTCCTTGCGTAGGAGGCTGCGACTGATAACTAAGACAGCATCTGTCAGCTCATCCACTCCATCCGTCTACCCATCTACCTGCCACTCCCCGCCCCATGTCTCCCAACTTGCAAGCCAAGTTTCCTGGCAAAGCAATTCGTACTCCTAAGGACACAGGTCTCCTTTCAGAATGTCCCCAAGTTTGTGAAGGAAGCCACCGCAGACTGGCTGAAGCCAAAAGAAGGGTTCGTTGGCTCCTGTCTCAGGCGAGGGCTCTATTGCAGCTTTTGGCACAGCTGGATTCAGGAGCTCAAACGGTGCCCTCTTCTCTCTCTCTCCTTCTCTTGGCAACGATCCCCCCTGCACTGGCATCGTTCTCAGACACGCTCTCCCTTCATGGCGGGAAGCGTGGGTCCCGGCAGCTCCAGGCTCATCAGCATTGGAAGGAGAGTCTGTCCTTTTCCCTGGGCTCCAGCTGAGGTCCCCAGGTCACTGGTTACATCCCAGAGCCCATCCCGGAGCCCAGCAGTTCTCTGCTTGGCCACGCCTGGAGCCGGTGGGGAGGCAGCTCCACCTGAACCCCAGCGACTGTCCACGTGGTGGGTTAGCTCTGTTCCCACGTCACTGACTCCTCACCAAATATGGGGTTACGTAAGGTGGTGATGGAGTGAGGACGCAGACTGGCTCTGGGGAGCCCCGTTCCCCCTGTGGTGGGCCAGTCTGAACCATGGGCTGTTTGCCCACCCTGTGTTTCTCTAATTCTTTCCTCTCTCAGCTGGACATTGACTTTTCCACTCCCCACCACAACCAGATCGCAAACTTCTTGAGGGACCCTGGTGCATTTCCCTTTGCATCCTCAGCATCTAACAGAGCAGCCTTGCCATAAACACCCATTGGATTGGGATCTCTCGTAGGGTCAAGGATAGGGAGGCTACTCCACAACAGTTTGCTGGATGAGTGAGTGAACAGTTGGATGGTTGGAGGGATGGATGGATACGATGCATGGATGGGTGGGTAGATGGATGGATGGATGGGTGGATGGGTGGGTGATGGATGGATGAATGAATGGCCAGCTGACTGGAAGAACAGACTGATGGATTGATGCATGGGCACATGCGTGGGTGGATGACTGAATGGGTGGAAGAGTTGACATATGGATGCATGGATGGAGGGACCAGTTGACGGATGCTGTCTTGATCACTGCTCACTCTTAACCTCTTTGCTCCTCGATAGAAGCCAAGAGCAGCTCTTATCAAGGGAACACGGCTGACTGGTGACTCTCATTGTCTGGCCACCTGATTTCTGTGACAGTCCCTATTCACTTGCTTTTGCCACACAGAGGAGTTGAGGCTCCTCTGCCTAGTGAGTTTCCATTCCGTTCCTGCTGTTTATCATTGAGGACAGTGACACGCCATGCTGCAGAGGACGAGAGTCCAGGTGTCTGCTCAGAAAGAGAAGGAAACGGTTAAGAAGTAGAAGCTGCGTGCCCCTCTCTCTTCCTGCAGACTTTGTCCACGTGGCGGTGAAGATGGCTGGGGTAGCCTTGGGTCACATCCTTCCGGCTCTGTGGAGAAAAGCAGCTCTCTCGGCCTGACTTGTACAAACCAAGAGTCGTGTACTCCACTCCGGAGGCAGCCCCGCCGTGACTTCCCTAAATGTGTTGCCCTTAGAGACTCAAGCTCTCCACCTGCCTGCACTGTAGATCAGAGTCGATCCCACCAGGGAGAGCAGCGCTCTGCTCCTCTAGGGAGCTGTGGCTCCCCTGCCACCTTGCTGTCACCCTCCTGTCTCCCAGGAAAGGGGCCAACACAGCAGTCTCAGAGGGACGCCCTCTCGGGAAATCAGCAGAGAGAGAGCCACCTGCGCTGGCAGGCATGGGCTTATTTGTAGCTGGGCTCCCTGGACAGAAAGCACTCACCGTCTAGTGCTGCAGACCCGCCATCTCCCTTAGGTGTTGGCCCTCGTGAGGTTAAATTAAATAGTTCACTGGATGCTGAGCAGAAATGCTATTTCCTGCTCCCTCAGCCACGCTCTCCACGGGGCGCCATACAAGAGCAGCAGCAAGTGTGCATTCGACTCCTCCTACGTGCCAGGCTGGGAGACAGCTATTAATATCCCCACAAAGCTCAGAGAGGTCGATGGACTTGCTCATCCTTATGTAGCCAGTAAGTGGCAGAGCTAAGATTCCCACCCGGGGCTCTGTGCGAGTCCACGGCAGGCTCCGTGGGCTGATGTGGCCAGGACTTCGTGGACACTCACTGTTGGTTGGTTTTGGAGTTAATCAATGGAAACCTCACTTAGCTTTTTTGTTTTTCCCATCAGCAATTCATGAACCATCGCAGCCCAAGAGGGGAGAAACATAGCCTGTGGAAACAGACTGATGCAAAAAAACTGGAAATTAGTCTATGTTAGCACTTATGTGTCCTTGTTGTTTAGGCTGCTGACATGCTCGGGATTGAGGAAAAAGGACGGATCCCTGGAGATGTGATTTGAGGATCCCTGGGAGCTTCTGTCACCTAATAGCTTCCTGGTTTCCTGAGATTTTACCTGGAGAAATGAATTTCATTGGGCCTGAAATCCTTTTTGATTTTCAAGAGACTTTAATTAAAATGACAGTACCTCTGAGACTGGTCATATTAAACTCGGAGCCTATACATCAGCTCCAAGCCTGCACAAGGGAGCAGAGTGCGTGCGGCCTTAGGAAAGAGGCAGGTGACACACAAAGTTAGGCAGGTGTGGTGCCTCGAAGAGAGGACCTACTTTGTCTCCATTGCAGTTTCACCTAGGGCCAGCTGGAAAAGGAGAATATTGTATCTGTTATTTATTGGTACGTTACAAATTACTCTGACACTTAGTGGCTTAAAGCAACAATAAACATTTATTACCTCAAGCAGTCTCTGTGGGTCGGGAATCTGGGAATGGCGTCGCTGGGTGGTTCAGACTTCGGATCTCTCACGAGGCTGCAGGTGAGACGTGGGCTGGGCCGCAGTCTCATCTGAAGGCTCAAATGGCGCTGGAGGTTCTGCCCCAAGGTGGCTCCCTCATGTGGCTATTGGTAAGATGATCTGGCCATTAGCAGGAGCCCTCAGTTCCTCCCCACAGGGGCCTCCATGTAGGGCTGCTTGAGCATCCTAACAACATGGCGGCCGGCTTCCCTCAGAGCAAAGGCGCCAAGAGAGAGCAAAGAAGAGGGTGCGTCTTTTATGGCCTTGCTTTAGATGTCACACTCCCCCATTTCTACAGCGTCCTACATAAAGGTGTGAACACCAGGCAGTGAGATGATGGGGGCCCTCTTGGACACTGACTTATGGCTACTGCAGTTGTTACCTTTTTTTTTTCACAAGGGACAAAATGGAGGCATGGAAAACTATTACGTATCCATAATAATTAAAAATTAAAAATAATATAAATAAAATAAAATGGAGTCAAAAAATAAAATAAAATGGAGGCACAAAGAGGTTACCTGAATATATCCTGCGTTTTCTATGAGACCAAATCAGCAAGGTTTTGTAGACTTGACAAAGAGTGAGAACATCAGGTGGGCAGTGATCGTGGCCGATTGTTCACTGCAGTATTCCTAGAAGCTCCTAGAACAATGTCCAGTATTTAGTGAGTGTTCCATAAACATTTTCTAAATAGAACATGAATGAACACATGCTCGAAAAAATAGAGGGGCTGTTGAAACTCAGTCCATTTTATTTACTACTCTATCAGATGTCTTGGGGGAGTGGAGACAGAGGAACAAGATTCTGCATCAAAGGATTTCTCATATCGTTGGCTTTTCTGTGCATGTGTGTGTTATCACGTGTTATTGTTCCGCGAGCCTTCTGTTTCTTTAAGACCGGAGTCTTCTGATGTGTCGTTGAAGGGAAGGGGTGTGTTGAAACTCCACGGGGAGGAGCATCCCCCTTCTTTGAATGATAAAAGGGTCACTTTAATTGAAATAGAGTCATAACTGGTTGCCAGATTTAAACAGAAGGCCTCTCATATGTCAAAACCTTAGAGCAGAGAGCTTATATATACGGGCAGCATATATAGAAATGTATGTATAATTTATGCAATATTTCTCCTGTTCACGCTCTCTACTTAAGCTATCCATTAAAGCCCATCACATTAATTTAATTGAAAAATTCTGGGAGAATTGTATTAGCTTTTTCCCCATTAAATTAACATTACAGCCTTTAAATAGATGTCCTGCATGCCCATTGTTGGTAACAAAATTATTATGCAAATTGAAACCTGGCCTTTTCTGGATTTGGCCACCATCTCCCCACCCTCCTCCTCCTGCCCTGACCCCTTTAATTTAATTGTCCTTTCCTCCGAGTTCCCAGGCCACAGAAGTGGGAAGGGAACCCCTGGACTGGGTCAGTGTTCTGGGGCCTGAGCCATGCCCAGCACACCAGCTTGGAGTTCGGCTCTTGCTGCCCAAGGCCGGTGTGAAAACACTCTAGTCTTATCTTAAGAAAGGAAAAAGTGTGGGTGGACTGCCCACAGGCTAAGAGTAGCTAAGAGTGTGCTTAGGAGAAAAGAGTTCAAGTGTGTGAGTCAGACAGGCTGAGTTTGAAATAAGATTCGTCCCCTTTAGTGACTTTAGGACTTTGGGCAAGTTTTCTGACTTCTGGAAGACCAGGAAACCATCCATGGGCAAGGCTGAAGGAGGACATGGAATCGTGTCCAGTGCCTGCACCAGGGAGGCACTCATTAAGGGCTGCTGGTATCATTTATTCACTCCCTCATTCATTCACTTATCCATTCATTCAGGAAATAATCCCGGGGCCCGCTCTCTGCCAGCCACTGGGCGAGGTGCAGGCAGACAGCATGCACCGGCTGCGCAGTCTCTGATCTCCTGTAGCTGGGCTGGCGGGGTGGGGGTGGGGAGAGGGAATAAACAAGCTAACAAGTCAATAATATGACTGTGGGTCGAGGTGGGTGTTATTGCCACTATTAGCATATTAAGCGTGTGTTTAAAAAGTGAAAAGTATAGTCCTGCTAATGAAACAGCCACCCCGATTTGCCTCTTCCATTTCAACCACTAGTAAGTAGAACTGTCTATTCCCCTGGGCTGTGTCGGGAGGGCCCGGTTGGAATGAGCCTGAGCTGCTAAATCGCCCTGGAGCCAGAGCTGAGTGGCAGGCGCTCCAGGGCCAGGGGGTCTCTGTGAAACCGCCTTGTTTCCTCTGTGGGATGAAGGAGGGGCTCCCCCAGCCCCCTCGTGGATCTTATCTTTCTGACTCCGGGAGTGTCCCCTGCTCTGCCCTCTAGATGTGCACCAAGACTTCACTACCCTCCAAGAGGTTCCAAGAAAGACTTCTTATCTTTCTTATCTCAGCTTTCCCAACTCTTTCATCTCCGGACTCCTTCCCTTTTCCTGAATGTGCTCTGCTATTTGCATAGGCACTAAGTAGAGAGGCTTCTAGAAGGAAAGTCAAGGCCTCCTTTGCCTTTGGAGGTTGCAAACGCACACTTGAAAGGAGCAGCAGGGGTGGAGACCAGCATGCCCCCATCCGAATTAGAGGTAGGAGAGACGGCTGTCCTTCCTTCTTGCTGTTGCATCATCTACTGCAATATAGCAAAGGAGCCCAAACCATCGTGGCTTAAACAATGGTCATTTGTCATCATGCGCAGTTTCTGTAAGTCAGGGATTTGGAAGCAGCTTGACTGGACAGTTCTAGCTCAGGGTATGTCCTGTGGCTACCATTGGGGTCATCTAGAAGGCTTCTTCATGCTCACCTCTGATGTGTGGATGGGGAAGACCTGTACAGCTGGGGGCCGAAACAGTGGGCTCGTGGGGTGTCTCTTTCCATCCCCATGTGGTCTTTCCACGTGGGTGACATTAGGGGAAGTAGACTTCTTATGTGGCGGTCAATGCACCCAAAGCATGTGTCCTGAGAGAAGGAGAGAGTGGGGTGGAAGCCCTGTCACTTTATATGGCCTGTGGAAAGTCACGCTGTGTCACCGCTGCTGTATTCTGTCACAGAGGCCAGCCCAGGTTGAAGGGAAGGGGGGAAATAGATTCCACCTCTTGATGGGCGGTGACAAGGTTCTGGAAGACTATACAGGACTGGAAATATTGCCATGGGTAGTGTCTACCCATTAGACGTTCCTGTTTTTATAATTATTGTGATGGCTGTGGGCTCAAATGTGCAAACTAAAACAATCAGGCTTCTGTGATACAACACAGGAGAATATCTTCATGTCCTTAGGATGGGGAAGTATTTCTAAAACAGGACACAAAAACTCTCTAACCATAAAGAAAACCATTGATCAATTGAACCTCATTAAAATTAAGAGCTTCTGTTCATCGAAATATCCCATTAAGAGAATGAAAATGCAAACCACAGGATGAGAGATGATAGTTGGACTAAAGATATTAAACAGAGGACTCGGATTCAGAATATTTAAGAAATGCCTGCAAATTTTTGTGTTTTGTGTTTCCAACACAAACAATCCCATTTCTTTAAAAAAATAGGCAAAATGCACAAATAAGCTTTTCACAAAAGAGAAATCCAAATGGCCAATAAGTTTCTCAAAAGGGAGTCAACATTACTAGTCAATTAAAATGCACTTAAAACCAAAGTGAGAATTTTTACATATGTAAATAAAACTTAGCCATATACCTAAAATTTTTGCACCCTACTCTATAAATTTTACACATACACACACAAGGAGGGCTAAATTTACAAAAAATAAACAAACAAACACAAATGAAACCTGTAATACCAAGTGTTGATAATGCTTAGAGCAGCTGGACCTCTCGTACACGGATGGTCGGAGTCCAAATTAGGACAACCACTTTGGAAAACTGTTTAGCGGTATTTACTAATGCCGAACATAAGCACACACACTCCATAAATATGCCTAATAGTGATGTGTAAAGGTGGGCACCAAAGACATGTTCAAGAATGTTCATAGTCAGCGGTACCCATTCTTTTTGGTACCAGGGACCAGTTTCATGGAAGACAATTGTTCCACAGACTGGGGACAGAGGGGACAGTGAGTGATGGGGACCGGCTGTAAATACAGATGAAGCTTCGCTCACTCGCCCACCACTCACCTCCTGCTGTGTGGCCTGGTTCCTAACAGGCCACGGACCGATGCTGGGGGGTTGGGGACCGCAGTTCATAGTGACGTTGTGTGTAATAGCCCCAAACTAGAGACTGCCCAAATATTGTCAGAGTGGACCAGATAAATGAAGTGTGGCACATTCGTACAATGCTATAAATGCAACACTACATGCAGAATGCTATATAGCAATGAACTTGGACAAACCCGATCACATGGGTGGATCTAACATATCATTGAGTGAAAGAACGTGCTATATGATTTCGTTTACATAAGGTTCAAAACCAATCAAAACGAATTAGGAGGATAGAAGTCAAATCAGTGGTTATCTTTGATGGGGTGGGCAGGGATGACTTGGAGGTACATGAGGAACACTTTTGGGGTGTTGGTAGTGTTCTATATCTTGATCTGGGTGGCAGTTATGAAGATGTATTCCCTTTGTATAAATTAATTGGATTTGTATACTTTTGTTATATGCATCGTATACATACTTCAACTTAAAAGTTTGCTTTTAAAAGATAATTATGCCCATGTTTCATAGCAGAGGTCAGCAAACTATAGCCCCTGGGTCAAATCTGGTCAGTGACCTGCTTTGTAAATAAAGTTTTATTGGAACACGACCATCCCAACTCACTTACACGCTAAGGCTGTTTTTGTGCTACAACGACAGAGTTGACTAGTTATGACAGAGATTGTAAGTATTACAGCCCACAAACCCTAATATATTTACCATCTGTTCTTTTACAGAAAACATTTGCTGATCCCCGTTTTGTAGTATATTATTTTGGGGTCTCATTCAAGCCTTCTGCAGATATTAGAGTCAGGACTCTTTTTCAGGGAAGATGTTGACCCTATTGGGATGCATCCCCCCAACCTACCCCCATGCATAGCTGGGGGGCCTTCCGTTAGGCACAAACCCCAGTTGGCTTCTTTAAGACGCCATCCCTGCCTTTGGGTGATTGTCAAAGTAATTTGATTTGCTTTGAATTTCCTTTCCTAATGCTGTTTTTTAAAATACTGATCATTTGAATTACAAAAGCAATGTATATCTTTTGTAGCAATTCAGACAATAAAGAAGTGTCTAAAATAAAATTGTCTCTCTACTCGGCTCCAACCCAACTCCCTGACGCAGTCACTGTTAAGAATTCGAAATAAATGTTTCCTTACTGTTCTCTTCATTTATAAAAACATATAGAAACTCACTTTCAGGATTTGACCTTCTTTTTCTTTTTTCTTTCTTTCTTTCTTTAATAAAAATGGGATCATGCTTGCTTTCTTTCTATTTAACAAGGTGTTGCAGAGCTATCTCCCCGTCCATATGTATAGATTTATTTTATAATTTTTAATAGCTGCACTATATTCCTTAATATAAATATATCGTGATTTGTTCAACCATTTTTCTATTAGTGTACGTTCAGACTGTTTACAGGGTTTTGTTTTGTTTTTTTAACTATTACAAACAGTGCTGCAATAAACTTCTTGATATATTTATGTCTTTATATACTGGCATTTTCATTTCTGGTGGATATATTCCCAGAAGTAGGAGTGCTGGGTCACAGTTTAAATTTTCAAAAATACCAACAGTTGATTTTCCACAATGTTATAATAATTTATAAGCCTCCCCCAATGGCGTTTGAAGGAACTGGATTTCTTATACCCTCACCAGCTCTGGCTGCTACGCATATTTTCCATTTTTGCCAATCTGATGGGTAAAAAATAGTATCTCTTTGTTCTCATTTGCATTTCCCTGACAAGTGAGGCCGAGCATCTTTTCATATGTTTATTGGCCATTTGCATTTCTGCTTCTGTGAACGCTGTATAGCCTTGGCCTGTGTTTCTACTGGGTTATTGGTCTTTCTCTTTTTAATTTGTATGATTGCTTTATAAATGAAGGCTATTAACCCTTCATTAATTATATAGTTGTAAATATTTTATTTGGGCATGGTATGGCTTACCATGGCTCTGCTTTCGATTAAAAAAAAATTAAATTTCTTCCCCCAGGTTCTTGCTAAGAATATAACTAACACTGCCTTGCAATGCTTATCAGAATCTCAGCTGGGAAAAATAATTTATATGGAGCTTTGTTTAAAGCAATGGTTCTCAAATGTTTTCTAATTTTAAGTAACAGAAACTTTTTTTTTTTTTGCGAACTAGTTTTTATACAGACAGAAGAGTGTTGAGTTGGAGCCAGAAGCCCAGACCTCTGCCTGCCAAGGGCTTCTTCATTGCTCTCTAAGCAGCCTCTGAGGCTCTGAGAACCACTAGTGTTCCGCGGAACCCAGCTTGAGAATCAGTAACCTAAAGACTGCGGTCCCTCCATTTACTTAATGACAGTTTTCTGCAGTGTGTTCCACAGAATATTAAGTAGGATATTAACCAGTGCTTTGTGAAGAGAAGACTCTGGGATTGTTCTACAGCGTGCCAAACTGAGGCATGCCTTCCCTTTTCGGACTAGATAAACTTTGATTCTTTTGAGATGAAAATGTTAGTGTACCAAGAGACAGGAACCGGACCAAGAATAACAGATACACTTTATTTCTTTTCATATGCAATGCCAAGACGGACAGTTATTGTCCTCACTGCTCCCGGTATCTGCCGAAGGTGCAACTCTTTGGTTTTCTGATTGGCCTCAACAAGTGTTGATCTTTTAGTGATCAGGGTTATAGAGAACTTCAGGATGGGGTCTTGTCTGACATCTATAGAAATGACCCCTTTCTACTTTTCTCAGGGGCAGAAATTGTGAGCTTGTCATGACATTCAATCATACCTTCCTTTTACCTTCTTTGGAGTATGAAAGGACAAGTTTCTTCCTAATCTTTTGTTGTTGTCGACATACCTATGAAAAACAGCAAGCAAGCAGGATCTTAAACAAAAGTGGTTTAAACAGGAGATTTGCAAATATTACTTTGTTCGCTTCCTGGCTTCTTTTAGGAAAGGACAAAGGAGGGAGATTTCAGCACACCTTGCTGAAGAATAGTAGTCTGTTACTCCTGCCTATTCTCATGAGAAGGAAAAACTCATTATGTGGTAGATCGGTGGAACAAGGTCCCATTTGGAGACTATCCTTAGGTTCTTGCACTAGAGTAGTCAAAGAAACTTTGGAAAGGCTGGGTTTCTTTATTGCAGGACTTCTCAGAGCCTTTAAAATGGTAGTGTTCATTGTGCAGTTCCAAGAGGAAGACATGGGTGGGTTTCTGACATTTCCTCAACCATAGAACCCATTATGGGCAGAGCTTCTCCAAGATTGGTATTCCATGGTGTACCTTTGAGAAAAAGCTAGACTAGATAGTCTCAAATAGATAAAACCAGACTCATAGAGAATCGCAGCTTTAAGCCCTTTGTTTTGGTCACTTATTGCTTTGCTTATATTGAACTTCCCTTAACCTGAATTGAGGGACATTATAGAGAACTCATTGTATAATCTTGCTATTATTTTTATTGCAGGGAGTTTGCAATAAAATTGCAACCAATAGAAAAACATTTCTTTTATACCTTATTACTAATAAATAAGCTGTGTTTTCCTGAATGATCAGTTTGCTTATACAGATGACTCTTGATTTATGATGGGGTTACATCCTAATAAACCCATTGTAAGTTGAAAATATTGTAAGTCGAAAATGCATTTAGTACACCTAACCTATCAAACATCATAGTTTAGCCTAGTCTGCCTTAAATGTGCTCAGAACATTTACATGAGCCTACAGTTGAGCAAAATCATCTAACACAAATCCTATATTATAAGAAAGTGTTGAATATCTCACTTTTATTGAATGCTGTACTGAAAGTGAAAAACGGAATGGCTGTACGGGTACTCGGAGTACAGATGCTGCTGAATGCATATTGCTTTTGCGCCATTGCAAAGTCGAAAAATAGTAAACTGAGCCATCGTAAGTCAAAGACCATCTGTATCTAACACTATGGACTTTTAACTAATTATATTTCCTTCTTTGCCCTTTTTGCCAGGATTCTCAAACCAGATTTCTGGGCCACTGCCAGTAATGAAATAAAACTCCATAATGTGTGTATATATGTATGTGTGCATATGTGTGTGTGTGTGTGTGTGTGTGTGTGTATTTATATATATATGTATACTTTATTTTAATATGTTTTCTTACCTTTATTTTCACTTTGTCCCCATTTCCTTGTTTCACATTTTTAATTCTTCTAATTCTTTTTTGAAATGTAGTGGAGCATAATAGTAAAATAACTACACACCTATATGCCTGTTCCAACTAGCATATATTAAAAGCTTACTTATGTGCATTTAGCGGGTGCTAAACAAAGATGAACAAGTTATGGTCCTTGTCCCGGAAGGACTTACAGTCTTGCTGAAAAAACAGACATATGTAAATTGCCACAATCAACAGACATAAATAACCACTACAGCGTTGCGTGTTAAGTAATAGGAAAGATACGTTTAAAGAGCCCTGGATATGCCAGAGAGAACGCATGGAAAGACCACACAGAAACAGAAAGGGATGTCCGAGGAACCCCAGCTATTTTAGCTCCCAGCTGTTTAGGTCTTTCTAGCATCAACCTCTGGGCAGGTGAGTGAGGGACTGTCTTAGTCCCTTTCCTGTTGCTATAACAGAATGCCACAGACTCGGTAATTTACAAAAAGAAGAACAATTATTTCTTACAGTTCTGGAGGCTGGAAAGTCCGATATCTAGGTGCCAGCATCTGGCACTTGCCTTCTTGCTGTGTCATAACATGACAGACGGCACCGCATGTGACAGAGCAAGAGTGTGTCAGCTCAGGGGTCTCTTCCTCCTCTTACAAGGCCACCCGTCCCATCCTGGGGGCCCCGCCCCAAGACCTTATCTAATCCTAATTACTTCCTAAAGACCGCACCTCAAAATACCATCAAAATATGAATTTAGGGATTTACATTTCCAACACGTGAAATTTGGGGGACATATTCAAACCACGCAGTGACCCTTCAAGTGACTCCGGCCCCCGCCTGCAGTAGAGCAGAGAAAGGGCACCCTCAAGGCCCTTCACAGATTGCAGATTTGTGAGCAGAATAAATGTTTTAAGCTAAAAAAGGAAAAGAAAAGAAAGTGCTGTGAGGACCCAGTGAAGGAGCAAATAACTGTGTGGGGAAGGGAGGGAGAAGAGTGGGAAGTTGAGATCCAGAGATCGTTAGGCTGGGGCCACAGGTGAAGTTCAAGGTGATTGCTCACCACCTGAAAAGATATGCAGAATTTTGTGCTTGCCCCTGCATTTTTTGAGAACAGGACTCGTTGCTTTCAGCAGATTTTTAGAGGAGCTCGTGGTCTGCAAAAGGCTCAGATCCATTCCTGTAAACCAGTCAGAGAGAGTTGCCACAAAGAATGGAAAAAATGGGCAAAGTTATCAAAGCATTGGAGTCTGGTTTGGTGAATATGTAGGCTAAGTGTGAGTGGAGATTCACGTTCACCCACTGGATCATTTTTTTGTTCAACGAGTAATTTACTGAATCCCTACCATGGAGCAGGCATCAGAAATACAACAAGGAACAGGATCATTTGTCCCTTTAAAGACCTCATGGGCTCCAGACATTTCCCTGGAAGGTTTCTCCTAATCCCCAAATCTCTTTCCCACTGGCCTGGGAGATGAGCTTCAAAGTTTATCATTCCTCCTTTAAGGGTTTTAAGTTCCATTTTCTTCCCTCTCTGCAGCCTTTAATAAACAAAACAAAACTTTATCAAGCAGTCGACAAGATACAAGTCACTAAAACCCTCCCAGGAATTAATTTTATAACCTCATTCTGGTCTTTTCTCCATCAGCATGAGAGTACCACGGTTTCTTTCTTGGGAAAGAAAAATTCCCACGAGGAATGAAAAGATTTCTTTCTAAGTTGAACCTGACAGTGGACATAGCTAAAAAAAAACAAAGCTGGAGAGATAAGTTAGCTGTGTGATGTGATGTGCTTTTACCCGGCTATCATGAATCTTGATCTCGTGGAGGCAACATCTCCCAACACCCTAAGTCAGGCACCTTTGAAGATGTTAATTAGCCAAAGAGCTAGCTTGCTTTTCTTTCATGCCTTCCTCCCTCCCCGCCCCTCCCTCTCTGTTTCCATTTCTCTTTCTTTCAAAATCGTTCTCAAGGTATACTGGGAAAGTTCTATCCTGCTATCTTGAACGCAATTCTTGGTTTTATCGCTGACTCACAGTTCCATGTAGTGTACCTCACATTTTCCGTCTCTGAAATGGGTATGATCACACAAGAAAACAACATTTATGGAAATTTTAATGACCTCAGGTGACTAGCTTTGTAGTGGTTTAACACACACACACACACACACACACACACACACACACAATCTGATTAGCGTCGAGGCATAGTGAGGGCAGAGGAATTTCCTCAGAACAATCTAGGCGGAGAACATCTCACTCTCTTACCTGCTGGTGCGTTTGTCTATACATTTGGTTGAATTAAGCTGCTTAATAAACTAGCCCGCAGCCACTTCAAACTCATTCTTGAAACACAAAACACAACATTCTCTTTCAGACAAGGAGCTTCCAACTCCCGGTGGTGACGGGTAGTGGAAGGAGAACGAACACGTTTTGTTTCATGTGCAGTTTCCAGGACGCAGGTTCAAGCTTGCCCTTCACCCCCAAGCGAGGTTTATTCTCTGGAAGTCTTCGTTGAACGTCAGCAGACTCAGAGAATCTGTTCCTGACAAGCCCTAAACCAGTGTGTCTGGCCTGATGAAAAGTTTGTATTTCCTATATAAAGTGGAATGGTGGAGAAAGTCTGTGTTGTGGGGATTGTCGGGCTATCAGAGGAAAGAAGGGATCTATGCAGTCTAGTGGTTAAACAGCAAAAAGAAACCCCAAGGCTGTGAATTCAAAAGCCAACTCTACTTAAAGGTTTTGTGCTTTAATAAACATTTTGTAATGTGTTCCTGTTGTTTTTTGCCTGCCAAGCAACCAGTCTCCTTTGTTCTGGAAAGAGCAGCCCAGCTTTGTTTCAGAGATCTATCCTCCCCCGTCGGATACCATCTTGGCAGTGTCATTAACCAAAGTGTCTTGCCCTCCCATGGCCAAGAGGTAAGTCTAGGATTGTGACTAAGTCAGATATATCCTCCCAGAAATTTGAATCTTGAAGGACTCCCCGGGCTTAGAACTAATAAGCTCATTTGCCCAGGCATCTATGCCGTAAAGAGATTGTCTCCTGATTCCTCTGGGTTTCCAGAGCTGCCCTGGTCTCTGTTCCTTTTGAGGACTGTTTTTTGGCTATTACTTCTATTATTTTGTGAACCCTTTTAGTCCCCGTCCCAGCCCTTTTTTTTTTTTTTTTTTTTTTTTACTTAAGTTATCAGAGTCTTCCCTGCCTCTGGCCATGATGAAATAACTGGTACCAGAGCTGTTTTCCAGCAGTAGACAGCTAGGAAGCTGGACAAAATGTATAAAACAATTGTTTTCAGATATTGGGCAACTGGTAGTGCAGAACCATAAGCCCTGTGATCACCCTGGATTTCCACCTACCAGTACTTTTTAAATTATAGCACGGGAGGATAGTCCCGCAGAGCACGGAGGCCTCTCTGAGTTGAGCAGACAGACTGTATAGTATGCGGATGTTGAAAAGGCTGCAGTTTGTAAGGCAGAGTCCCAGAGAAGAAGGTGTTATATAAATAATAGTGCCAGTCATCTGTATTGGGGGACCACTTGAGTCACTAGCTATATCCTGAGTTCCTCAGGCATTGGGTGCAATACTACAAGGTTGGCAAGAAGTAGCTACAGGGGAGGAGTAAGCTGAATAAGTCCAAGAGCTCTCTTGTGACTGGGCAACAGTCAAGTTTCAGCAAGCCAGATGGAAATCATTCGTTGAACATCCAAGGTATTCATTAGAGACCACAGCGAGGCCACACCTCACTTGGAGGGCTGAACTAGTGTTAGAGGAAAGGCTTCTCTAGAACCACTACAGCAAAGCTTAAAAACAAGTCTCAAAAAAAAAAAAAAAAATCAGGCTGATCAATATGTAACTTAATTGCCTGCCAAAAGAAACTTCAAAGGGAAATAGCAAAAGCCAGGCATTCAACTGCGTAACATCGACAATGTCTAGCATCTAATAAAAAATGACTAGACACCTGAAGAAGCAGGGAATTGTGACCTGTTATCATCAGGAATAATAGTCAATGTAAACAGACTCCAAATGACAAAGACGATGTGATTATCAGAGAAGGATTTTAAAACAGTTATAACAAATATGTTCGAAGATTTAAAAGAGGATATGAACATAGTGAGAAGTAGAAGATATAAGAAAGAACCTAATGGAATTTCTAGAGATAAGAAATATAATGTCTAAAATAAAAATTCACTAGATGGGTTTAACAGCATGTTAAAGACTGCAAAAGAAAAAAAAAATCAGTAACTCTAATGACATAATAATAGAAGTTATTCACACTAAGGCTGTGGTCCCCAACCCCTGGTCTGCGGACCAGTACCTGCCTGCGGCCTGTTAGGGCCTGGGGTGCAGAGCTCCACCGCCCCGCCCCCATCCCCTGTCAGTAGAAAAAAAATTGTCTTCTATGAAATGTAGGAAGGGTCGGGAGCTCACAGCAGGAGGTGGGGGGCGCTGGCAAGCAAGTGAAGCTTCATCTGTATTTACAGCCGCTCCCCGTCACTCGGATCACCGCCTGAGCTCTGCCTTTCGGGGAATAAGAGGGTAGAAGAGAGATGATCTCCCAAAAGCAAATGCTGTCAGCAAAAGTTGGTATCATAGATGCTGAACAGGGAAAAACAGCACACTTACTGCCCTGAACAGTAAGAGCTACCGAGCACAACCTGGCCCAACTACAGCTTTTTGTGCACTCACTCACTCATGTAGCTTGGATGTTTGTCACCTCGAAATCTCACATTGAAATTTGATCCCCAGTGTTGGAAGTGGGAGGTATTTGGGCCACAGGGGCAGATTCCTCAGGAATAGCTTGGTGCCCTTCCCCAAGGCAGTGAGTGGGTTCTCACTCTGTTACTTCCCGGGAGAGCTGGTTGTTTGAAAGAACCTGGCACCACATCCCCTCTCTCTTGCTCCTTCTCTCGCCAGGTGACACACCTGCTCCCCCTTCCCCTTCCGCCTTGATTGGAAGCTCCCCGAGGCCCTCACCAGATGCAGATGCTGGTGCCATGTTTCTTACACACCCTGCACAACTATGAGCCAAACAACCCTCTTTTCTTCAATAATTACCCAGCTTCCCTCCCAGGTATTCCTTTATAGCAACACAGCAATGCACTCAGTCCATCCTTACAACTGTGAAAGGGAGGTTTTCTCATTATCCCCACTGTACTGTGTAGACGAGAAGACTGAGGCCCAGAGAGGCTAAACGCCTTCCCCAAGGCCACACAGCTAGGAAGGAGCAGAGCCAGGATCTTACTACAACCAGGGACCCCAGCTCCTCCCTGGTCCTGGGGGTCCACAGCGCCCCTTCCTGCTTCCTGATAATTACGAAGCCTGGGGACAGGGAACCTCAATGTCCACGCAAACAAGATGCCGTGAGTGTTTCCAGTCTGAACGAGGGGCAGGGCATGGCCAGGTGTCTGTGGGTGCCGTGACAAATCCTGAGTGACCCTTGACTCGCAGCTGTGGAGTCCCAATACCCACCTCTGTCTTCCCCTCCGTGTGTCTAACCTCCGTCCACCTCGCTCTTACGAGGACACCTGTCACTGGGTATGGGGCCCCCAGATAATCTAGGATGCTCTCATCTCAAGATCCTTCAGTTAATTTACATTTGCAAAGACCCTTTTTCCAGTAAAGTCACATTCACAGGTTGGGGCATTAGGATGTGGACATGTCTTTTTTTTTTTTTTTTTTTGGCAGGGGTGGCAGTGACACACCATTAAACCCCCTAGAGGGGAAAAAGCAGCCGAATTAACTTTCCTCCTTTTCAAAGCTGTTGCTGGGCCCATGAGTGCCCAGGTGAGAGACCCCGGCTTGGATGAATAAGTGAGCTGCAGTGGGGGTTTTTTGTTCTTTTTTTTTTTTTTTTGAACAGCGTCTCTTACGTTTTGTATTTCTCTCTTTTGTTTTGAGGTTTTCTGCCATCTTCTCTGGAAGGTGCACCACGCTCAGCTCTGTGGTTATTTTTGCCTAACAGCTGTGTTTCCGGTGAGCGGCTGTGGGATTTTTCTGAGTCAGCAAAACTGTGGCAGTAACCGTCGAGAAGCCATTCAAGCAAGGCTAGAAATAAAGAAGCTGTTTCTTCCCCGGTCCCCTCCTCCCTCTCACTTCCCTCCCCGTGGGCACCTTTTGAAAGTCTCACAAAGCACTTTTTTAAAAACCCCGACTTGGACCAATATGCTCAAGGGCTGGCTGAAGGTGGCGCTCAGCTGGGCTTTATGCAAACAGATGGGTTCTGGAAAGGGCTGTGCCAAACCCTCCTGGCTGTGCCTCTGGAAGGTTCCTCCCAAGGCGCCCCCACCCGCTCCTCACCCCAGGACTGTGTCTTACAAGTTTCCCACAGGTCTCAGCAGTGAAAGCGGAGGCGGCAGGGACTTCTGTGGTTTTCTGGGGTGTGGCCCCAAGCAGCCTTCACCAGGCCTGGGTATGTCTTTGTCGTGCAGCCTGTTTCTAAAAGGTAACGCTTGCACCCTGGGTCTGGGAGGCGGCGACACATTCCTACCCGTTGGCACAGGATTCTCGCACCCTGCATTGCAGAGAGTCCTTGCTCAAAGCAGGAAGGGAACAAAATATATAAAGGATTCCGCCTCCTGGAGAGCCAACCTCTGTGCATGTTGGTGCCTGCAAAAGGCTCAGGCGAAGCGAGACAGCTGCGTGCGGAGCCGCGTTGCTGCTGTTCCGAGACAGAAAGGACTAGTAAATCTAGCTCCATCCTGCGCACCCTTCGCAGCTGCTCGTTGACCAAACAGAAAGAGGCCCCTATTTCAACCCTGGCTTCTCTGCCTTTTTGCCTCATGAGGTCTGCTACCGCCCTTTTACAGGGACTTTTGAAGGAGGGGACCAGCCCCGGCGTTATTGAGCGCCCGGCCGGCCAAGAAGCTGCACGAGGAGCTCAAGTTCAAGGTGTGCGGTTATTTTTTTTGCCAACCCGAGGCAAAATGGTGGCCCGCGAATGCTTCCAAATGGGCTTTGGCTCCTGGAATTTCTAACGTGTTTCTTTGAAAGCCAGAGCATGGGGACGGCTAGGGAGGCGTGTGCCGGCTCCGAGGCCAGCCTACGGTTCCCAAAGCCATTAGTTTAATAGCACCATTTGTGGAAATAAAGAACTCGCTGACAGGGCTCGAAGTTAAAAGACTGGAACGAAATGCTGAGGAGGTTTTGTGGGGCTCACCAGCGTGGCGGGGTCCCTGCGGGACGGGGGGCGGGCTCTGGACGTCGAGGCAGACAGGGCTGGGTTCCAGCCCCAGTGCCACCACCTAAGGGCAGGTGCCTCTGGGCGAGGACAGACGTTTGCTCAGGTGTAAGCAAGACGCTGGCCATGACACTGAACCTCTCTGAGCCTCGGGTCCTTACCTGTAACACAGCAGCGATGACATACGGTTGTCATGAGGATTAAATGACAGCGTGGACTGAACCTACGTTGCCCAGTTCTTGCTGTGCCATGGTGGTACCTGGTGGCCCCTGCTTTCTGGCCCAGGCCCATCCCCTAAAGAAGCTGCTTCTTCCCCGGTCCCCTCTTCCTCTCACTTCCCTCCCCGTGGGCACCTTTTGAAAGTCTCACAAAGCACTTTAAAAAAACCACGTTGACCAATATGCTCAAGGGCTGTCTGAAGGTGGGGCTCAGCTGAGCTTTATGCAAACAGATGGACTCTGCAAAGGGCTGTGCCAAACCCGCCTGGCCGTGCCTCCGGAAGTTTCCTCCCAAGGCGCCCCCACCCGCTCCTCACCCGGACTGTGTCTTACAAGTTTCCCACAGATCGGAGCAGAGAAAGCGGAGGCGGCAGGGACTTCCGTGGTTTTCTGGGGTGGCCGCAGCATCCTACTCTTTCTCCTCCCACCTCTTTTCTGTGAGATTTTGGGTTCACCTTACTCTCAAACTCTGGAAGTGAGCAGATGGCCTGGACCTGACCGTGGAGAGGCTCAGAAGCCCCTGGCCATGAGACTCAAGCTGGGACAATCAGAGCCAACTTCAGGAATGTTGGTGGAACTCTTAGGAGGGAGGAAATCTTTCTGCTGGGTTTCCAAAAGGTCAAGTTTTCAACTCAGTGCTGCTGTTGGCTGTCTTTATACAACAGATGGAAGAGTTGGCCTGAGAATGAAGGCAACAGAGATGAAAACAAAAATGGAGACAACAATGTCCTGATGACCATTGGAACCCCTTGATCCAGCCACGCCTGAAGCCATCACCCCTTGAACTTGCTAGTTAGATGAGCCAATACAGTCCCTTTTTGGCTTAAGCTAGTCTGAGTTAGGTTTTGATCTCTCACAGTCAGAAGAGTCCCAAGTAAAACAAAGCTTGATAAATACCTTTTGCAATCTGAATTTACCTGGGGCCTCATGCAGAATCAAGAGGCAGGCAGGTGATTGCTGAGTGCCAGCAGTAGTGAGAGCCTGTGAAGGGACTCTGCCTTCTGGCACGCTGATGTCCCTTAGCCTCCTCTTGCAGACAGGGAGGTGACAGTGAGAGAGGGGAAATAGAAGGAAAAAAAAAAGGGAAGGTAAAACAGATTGGGCTCTTATCTCTTCTTCATCACTCATGAGCTCTGAGACCTTGGGCAAGTGACTTACTCTCTATGATCCTGGGTTTTCTCACCTGTGGGAAGGGTTAATAATACTGCCTTTGAGTTGCAGTGTGCATGGGTGCTGGATTCTACAGTCAGTGGGAAGGAAAAAACTTCCATGAAAATCCTTTAATTCCATCCTCCCTAAAGGTATGGCAGGGCCACAACTCTCAGCAAATGTCCTAACTCAGCCACTTTCCTTCCTCCCCCCAGCCTTACCACCAATCCACGCTTTAGTTGAGCACCACTGAAAACTCATTTTAAACTCTAGGACAGTGATTTGCCACCAGGGCGATTTTGCCCCCCAGGTGGTATCTGGCAATGCCTGGAGACATTTTTGGTTGTCACAACTTGGGGAAGGGATGGGCGCTACTGGCATCTAACGGGTAGAGGCCAGGGATGTCGCTAAACATCCTTCAGTGCACGACACGGCCCCACAACAAATCGTTATCCAGCCCAGAATGTCAATAGTTCCAAGGTTGAGAAATCTGGCTGTAGAATCCCACTTAGCATAGAGAGCTGCTCATTCTAGAAAAGGTTGCTGGGATTGGAGACTATTGGAAGGATGGATCCATTTATGCCGATTTCGTCCTTCCTGTGTGACAAGTTCAAATGAGGACATGACAGGTCTGCACCCTTTCAATGAGCATTTTTTCTTTTTGGCCAACTGCACACAGTTGAGTTTGTGGGAGTTAAATGCATGCACTGTGTGAGCTGAATGCATGCAATGCGTGCGGCCACTCTGCCTCTGTATCACAGAGTTACTGGGAGCAGGAGAGAGGCCCTCTGCAGAACGTGCTTTGCACGGGTGAACCCTTGAGCGTTCACGCTGGCTACTTTTATTACTCTCACATGTTGTGCGCGCCATGTGCATAGTAGGTGCTCAACTCAGCATTGCCGAATGGACTTAGATTCACAGTGAGTTCTCTGGGCCTTATGAAGGAGGAGGTGACAGTTCGAAGGGGACCTCGATGCGCAGAACTTCCCAGCATCTTCCTTCTGCCACCTGCTTCAATAGCCACCACCCTCCTCTGTTTTCTATAGCCCTTACCCCCAACCACAGGGAGCCCAGGATCAACTGCCCTTGCAGACCACACTCTGGCCCCCAGCCCCAGCTCTTGCACTTGACTCTGATCCCATCCCTTTACCTCTTTGGAGCCTCAGTTTCCCTCCCAGTAAAACAGGGATCCTACCCCCGCAGCTGTGCCCGATTGTCTGTGGGGCTCATTCTGAACATAAGCCCTGCACCACCAGGCTTAGAAACTGGCTCCCCGGGGTTCAGATGCAGCCTGGCTCACATGTTTTTTCTTAAATATTTGAATTTCATTTTTCCCCATTGTTTAAACATCGAGAGGAAATTCACATAATATAAAATTAAGCATTTTAAAGTGAACAATTGGGTGGCATTTAGCACATTCACAATCTTGTGCAACCACCACCTCTATCTAGTTCTAAAACGTATTCATCACCCCAAATGGGAACCCTGTACCGATGACTCATTCCCTCCCGTACTCCCTCCAGCCCCTGGCAGCCACTGATAGGCTTTCTGCCTCTATGGATTTGCCTGTTTGGACATTTCCTAGAAATGGAATCACACAGTGTGTGACCTTTAGCATCTGGTTTCTTTCACTTAGCGCAAGGTTTTCAAGATTCGCCTGCGTTGCAGCACGTGTCATGATGGACATCTGGCTATTGTCATCAGCGCTGCTATGAACATGCATGTGGATATCGTTGTTTGAGTACCTGCTTTCAATTCTTCGGGGCTTATACCTAGGAGTGGAATTGCTGGGTTATGGGATAATTCTATGTTTAACTTCTTGAGGAACCACTAAACTTTTCCACAGTGGCTAAGCCATTTTATTTTCCCGCCAGCAATGCACAAGAGTTCCAATTTCTCCACGTCCTCGCCAACATTTGTGACTTTCTGTGTTATGCCCATCCTTGTGGGTGTGACGTGGCACCTCATTGTGGTTCGATTTGATTTTAGCATGGCACGTGAAAAGATTTCACATAAAAATCCAGTTTAATGGCTTCTCTTGAAAAAGGAAAGATCTGACAACATCAGGACCACATTTGGGTGGGGCCGGTTTCGTCTGAAGCTAAGTGGCAACTGTCCCCTTGAGCTGGGACATCCCCTCCTCGTTTTTTCCACAAGCTCCACCCCTCTCTAATGTTTCCCCATCCTGAGGCAGCTACCTCTTCTCATCACACTCCATTATTGTTTTTCTTAAGAAGCCAGCACCCCTGTCTCCATCAAAAGTGAGGAAAAGAAAGACACTCTTGGGGGCTCCTGGGTTTCTGGGGTATAGCAGGGCCCATAAATCTTTGTGGAACTGTTTAATATGCACTTGGGTCATTTGCTCATTTCCACCATCTGGTCCCTGTAGATGTCTGAGTGGGTCACACGCACACACTCCCCTAACTCGGTCCCCTCTCCTTCCTTAGAGGGGCCATGGAGATTGTGCCCTCTTCCCTAGGCAGATGCACCGGGGCCAGCCTGGGCTTTGCTGGCGGCTCGTTCACCTGCTGCTCCTGCGTGGACCTGTCTGCTTAACTCTCACCTGCGCATCTCCCATCCTTCTCCGGGTCTTAGCTTAGGGCCTCTCCCCAGCCCCAAGCTCAGCTCAGCGCAAGTGTCTCTGCTGCGCATGCTCACCGGGCACGGACTCCGCCTGGCCGCGTGCGCAGCCGTCACTCATTAATCCTTTCCGTGATTCCTTCCCTCTTTGCAAAACTTGGCCCCCAGGTGGGCGCGTTCGTAGAATCCCACTTCTCAGTTTATGTCACACCTTCGCCATTTGTCTGTTCAAGGCCCCTCTTGTGCCTTGTTTTATTATTTTTTGCCTTCGTCTACTGTTGGCACTTCTCACTGCCTCCCACGGGCAGCGACTCCAGTGTCTGCAAAATAAATCCTTCCAACCCACTTTCCAATGCTTATGAAACTTATATAGTCTTGCTCGGTGAGTGGATATTTTAAATTTATGTCCATGGGATTGTGTCATCAATCTCAGTCTAGTTCCTACTTTTTTCATTTCGCACTATGTGTTTCAGATCTAGCCATGATGACATATGCAAATCTGGTACTGTGTGTTTTATTTCTGTCTGCTGCATATTATTCCATCATCCGCATGTGTCGTGTCTGGTTTACCCACTTCCCCCAGTCAGGGACACATAGGTCACCTCTGGCTCCTTACTGGGACACACTTGGCTGCCACCAACATCCTCACGCATGTGTCCTTATGGTCCCATGCAGGAATGTCGCTAAGATACACAACCCAGAGAGGAGTTGCTGTGTCACAGATCATTATGGGTTGAATTGTAGCTCCCAAAAAGATATGTTGAGTCCTAATCCCTAGTACTTCAGAATGCGACCGTGTTTGGAAACATCAAACAAGGGTCACTGCAAATGTGATTAGTTAAGATGAGGTTACACTGGAGTAGGGTGGGCCCCTAATCCAATGCGACTGGTGTCCTCATAAGAAGAAGAAAAGCACTGTGAGGACAGAGACGCACAGGGAGAAAACCATGTGACAATGGAAGCAGAGATTGGAGTGATGCGGCTGCAAGCCAAGGAATGCCAAGGGTGGGCGGCCACCACCAGAAGCACGGAAGAGGCAAGGACGGATTCTGCCCAGAGACTCAGAGAGAGCATGGGCCTGCTGACGTGTAGCCTGGGTCTGCATCCATCAATTTCTCTGAACGTTTGCAACTTAGAACTTTCTTAGAAGTTTCTCTCAATGATAAAAACCAGTGATGTGGTTCACACTCATATATTAATTGATACATACTATATCCATCCATCCACCATCATTCATCCATCCATCCTTCATCAATCCATCCACCATCCATCCATCCAGCATCCATCTGTCATCCGTCCAACCATCATGCATCCATATACCCATTCATCCATCTATCCATCCATCTATCCATTCATCCATCTGTCTGTCCATCCATCTGTTCGTCCATCCATTCACCTGTCCATCCATTCATCCATCCACTCATTCTACAGATATTTATTAGGTGCCTGCTCCATGCTGGGGTCACAGTACTGAACAGAACAAGGCAAACAGGTCCCATGGAACTCATCATCGGTAGGGAAGACAGACATTAAACTTGCAGTATTCAGTCACAAGTGTGATAAGCCCTGCGCAGGAAGAATGCAGCACCTGTGAGAACATACCACGGTGGGGGCCTAACAAAGCCTGCAGGTCATGAAACTTCCCTGCAGAGAGACACTGAAGCTGAGGCTGAAGGACGGTGCAGATTGCCCAGAGGAAACGTGAGCAGGACGAGCCTCCCCCAGGGCAGAACAGGTGTGCACAGTGTGAGGCGGGAAAGCGCCTGGTGCTTGTGAGGAAATAAAAAAAAAAGTCAGGCTGGCTGGAGTGGAGGGAGGACTAGAGAATGGCCTGAGATGTGGCTTAATAATCGCATCAGAGCCATTATCTCCGGAGGGTCCCCTGGGGAGCTGCCTTGGTGGTGAAGCCCCGCACCAGATTAGGAGCAGGCGTTAGTCCCAGCGTCACCGTGGCTCACTTTGAGCCTGCCTCCATTTGCAGACTAAGAAATGGGCATACCAGCAACCACTCCGTAGACGAGGTGAGCCATCGTACGATACCCCTGGAATGCCTCAAGCCTCCCTAGCAGGGGAGGAAAAACCAACTGTGTAAATCCATCCACTTTTGCCATCGCTCAAAGATTCTGCAAGTCAGTAGGACACAAGCAAACACAAAGGCGGTGCCTACACTTTGCATTCACCTGGTTCCAGTCTTTCTGGGGGAGCTAAAAGATGCAGAGGCTTGCCGCATCTAGCCTAGCACGTGCCTCTGAGGCAGTAAAGGTGGAACACGACGGAGGAGGCAGCGAAGAAGCCGAGAGGTTGTCACCTCCCAAGGTCATGCCGCAAGACAGGTAGAAGAGGCCAGAGTAGAAGACGGGCTTCCTGCCTCTCGGTCCGCTGCCAAACACATTATATGGTCAGAGCGGGGAGGCATTACTTTTCTCCATAATTGGAAATACCACCGAGAGCTAATTTCTCCCCAACAGATCCGCAGAGAGCAAGAGCACTTGACCTAGAGTCTCGTTAGGGAGTGGTCTGTCATGCAGGCTGCAAAACGATCAGCTAGCCATCGTAGTTCCATTTCTCATGGGCTGCTTCTGGCCAGAGAGAGAGAGAGAGAGAGAGAGCGCGCACCCCGATCAAGGCTGGGAGAGTGGCCTGCAACGCATGCACTCAGCGCTGTCAATAATTGGGTTTTACGGACGCCCAAATTCACGGGCTACAGCTTAGAGCCTCTGCATCGATTTGACTATTGTTTCAGGTCCATCGCTCACAGCTAGAAAGCAGCCTACATAAAACCCCACATTATGATGCTTCCCTTCTTGTTTAGGACACTGCACTCCGTTAGGAAAACCAGACTACTTACGGGAGAGTTTGGTGGATGAGCCTGACGTTGTAGTCTCGCTGAACAATGACAGGGCTGTCCTATTAGCAGGAGACACCCCAGTATACACCGTCCAGCCCTTTAGTGAGCACCCAACTCTGCGCTCAGAAGATGTGTTTCAGAGACCTTTTCTTGACCTAATTGCAGAGTCCAAACAACGAAATTTAATGACCAAACAAGTATTTATTGAGTGCCCACTACAGCCGCCCAGATCCTGGGTTAGACGGTGGAGAAATACAAGGGCTTGAAGCTGTGGTCCCTGCCCTCAAGGGACTTTTGATCTGTTTAAGAAGGTAAATAGGCCAGGTGCAGTGGCTCACACTGTAACCCCAGCACTTTGGGAGGCTGAGGCAGGAGGATCCCTTGAGGCCAAAAGTTCGAGACCAGCCTGGGGCACATAGCGAGTCCCCATCACTAAAAAAATTTTTTAAAAATTAGCCATGTGTGGTGGCACAGGCCTGTAGTCCCCAGCTACTCGGGAGGCTGAGGCAGGAGGATCACTTGAGCCCAGGAGTTGGAGGATGCAGAGAGTTATGATGATGCCACTGCATTCTAGCCCAGGCAATGGAGCAAGACACTATCTCAAAAAAAAAAAAAAAAAAAAAAAGATAATCAGTAGTCATGGCAGCCTGTGCTCATTTCCGACTAAACGCTACTAAAATTAAATGCACGAGGGCAAAATTAGCAAATAGGTGGCCCCTTCTCTTCCCTCACCAGTGCCAGATATTCCTAATTACTCACGGCATCTGTTACGAGTCGAAGCGTGTCCCCTGCAAAAGATATGTTGAAGCCGCAACCCATGGCACTTGTGAATGCGGTCTTTGCAGCTGTACCCGAGTTAAGATGAAGTCATTAGCACGGGTCCTAATCCGATGACTGGTGTCCGTTTCAGGAGAGGGAGATTTGGCCACAGACACGCACACAGAGGGGAGCGCCATTTGAGGACATGGGCGACAGCTGTGCGAAGATGGGGACAGAGGGTGGAGTGATGCAGCCACAAGTCAAGGAACTCCTGGGGCCACCGAAGCTGGAAGAGCAAGAGAGGATGCCCCGACTAGAGGCTTTGGAGGGAGCGTGGTCCTCCCCACCACACCTGGATTGCAGACTCCTCACCTCCCACACTGGGGAGAATACATCTCTGTTTTTGCAAGCCATGCAGTCTGCGTATTTTGTTACAGCAGCCCCGGGAAACGAACACAGCACCCTTCATCCCAGCCCAGATCTGTTCCCAGCATCCCCCCTCAATCCCGCGCTCCAGGTTGTCCCTGCCAATCCCATCCCAGTTGGCGCCTGGGATGAAATCTATTTGCGGTCCCTGGTCCAGCTGTTCAGCGGGGTGTCGAGCGAGGCCTCCTGGGTAAAGTGGGGTGGGCGAGGCGTTGAAGGACAGGTAGGACCCCGACGGGGGAGCGCGGTACCCAGCTGGGCAGGAGTTTGAGCCAGGTCGATTCTTGTCCATTTCTGTCTTCCATCCAGGGACACCGTAGCTGATCCAGCAGCAACAGCTCATGGAGAGCGTGAGGTCACCTGAGGGCGGGTTTGTAGACATCTTCTTTGTAGACACACAACGGAGCACACACACGCACACACACACACACACACACACACACACGGAGGACACACGCGCGCGCACACACACGCAGAGTATGTCTATTTTAGGCCCACTCATTAGCAGCTCACTTTAATCATCCTTCACGCCTGCATCTCAAATACCAAATACTTTGGTGTGTGCTGTCTATGAACACACACCAAAAATAGTTCTGGGTAGATAAATGCATGAGCCGAGAGGCTGGCTGATTGCAATTTGAGTCAAGCGAAGTCACAGCCTCTCAGATCCCTTCAGTGCAGCCAAGGCAGGAATCTTAACACAGGGTATCAACAGCTAGCTAACCTGAGCCGCCCCCCGCCGCCGGCCGTGTGCAGCTGACCTCTCTGGGTGGGACAGCGAAGCCAGTCCTGGGACAGGATGTGTCTGTCTAAGGGTTGGACCCCGTGGCAGAAATCCGATGTTTAGTGTCAAGACACACTCACCCCACCTGGGATGCGGTAGTTCTTGCAGGTAGGTATTTTGTGGCAAGGAACTTGCACCGTTTAAAGTGGCACGAATGTCAGTGAGAAGGAGAAGGTGGCAGGCCTCTCTGCCATCTGCCTCTCTTTCCTCCGCGTTCGCAGGTACTCGGTGCTGGCTGGTGGCTTGATTTGTTCATCATGACAAGGATAAAAGGAAAAAAAGAATTATGTGAGTGCTCAGCCCTCTCCCTGCCTGCCACCCCCAAGGGGAAGGACCCAGTGTCATTTTGCAGTGGGATAAATAAATGGTGCCCGCCCCCTCCCAAAAGATACGTCCACATGCTGACCTCCCCCCCCCAGCACCCCAGAACCCGGGGATATGACCTTATTTGGAAAAAGGGGTTTTGCAGATGTAATTAAGTTAAGGTTCTCAAAATGAGATCATCCCGGATTATCTGAGTGGGCCTTAAATGCTACGACAAGTGTCTTTGTAGGACGCACGCAGGGAAGAGACGCACAGGGGAAGCCCACATGAAGACAGAGGCCAAGGTTGGAGTGATTCTGCCACTGCTCCAGGAAAGCCAAAAGCCACCAGAGGCTGGAAGAGGAGAGGACCGAGATCTCCTCCGGAGCCTCCAGAGAGGAGCACGGCCCTGCTGCTACCTTGATCTTGGACTTCTGGCCTCCAGAATGGTGGGGGAATAGATTTCTGTTGTTTTAAACCCCCAAGTTTGGGGCAATTTTTTATGGCAGCCCTAGGAAATGAATACACATGTCTTGTGTCAACAGCAAAATGGGCCAAGTGAAAAAAAATATCAGAGAAGCCAACAGGATTTGAATAATAATAAAAGCAACACTGAGTTACATTTATCAAGCACTTACTATGTGCCAGGTAGCTGCCGAAGTTAGACAGAGACAAGACTAAATTTGAACTCAGCAAGATGTGTCCCAGAGCCCATGTGCTTACCAGGAAAGAGTGGAAGTTATTTTTGGAAGGGGAGACGGGAAGGGGATGAGAGATGATAGATCTAAAGGAGAGTTTGGAGGAATTTGAGAGCGATTTTGGGGCAAACTGCCATGCTGGTGAGATATAAAAGTTCAACAGTTTTGCTTTTGAACTTTTAAAATAGGATTTGTGTGTATGTGTTCCTAGAGAAATTTGGTAAAGATTTAAGTTGTTCTCCAGTTTAGAAAAGAATTTTTTTTTTTTTTTGAGACAGGGTCTTGCTCTGCTGCCTGGGCTAGAGTGCAGTGGTGTCATCATAGCTCACTGCAGCCTCAAACTCCTGGGCTCAAGTGATCCTCCTGCCTCAGCCTCCCGAGTAGCTGGGACTACAGGCATGTGCCACCACGCCCGGCTAATTTTTTAAATTTTTTGTAGACCGGGGGTCTTGCTACAGTGCCCAGGCTGGTTTTGAACTCCTGGCCTCAAGTGATCTTCCCACCTTGGCCTCCTGAAGCACTGGGATTATAGGCATGAGCCACTGTGCCCTGACTAAAAAAAAATTTTCTTTTACATGATGCTGTGCTGAGACTGGAGCGTGTGATACCCAAGTTTTACGCAGATTATTTCTTTACTTATCTGACATTCATCCACTGAACTCCAGCTTATCTGCTGAAACCTATGCTCAGAGCTGGGCAGACTGGCAGATGAATGAGAAGCAGACCCTTCCTTGGACAGGGCTCAGCTCCTGAGGTAGGCTGGGGCCAGCACAGAAATGATGCCTTGAGTTCAGGCATCATTCTGTGGGCAGGGGGAGCTTTTGTACAGGAGGAGAGAGATGAAGAACTGGCTCTATGTCCCCCAGGCAGCTGACCCTTTCCAAACCCCCACCCCTCTCACCTATAGTGGGCTGTTAGCTAAGTGGATAAACTGATCCTTGCAGAGTATTAATGAATCGCCCCATCCAGCTAACACAATTAGATGAAGCGTTTTTTTTCTCTAGGCTTTTAAAATATTTTTTGGAAGGGGGAAGAATGAGAAACAGGTCATGGCGTGAGGTTGATCGACTTTCCCAAAATCTTATCACCTGAACTCAATCGTAGGGTTAGTCCTGGCTTCCAGAAAATATTTGCCTTGTCTATATGGACAAAACTAGATTTGATTCTGTTTTGAAACCACAGGGCAGCCAATTCTGGCGTGGTCGTGTGACTCTATAGTTAGTAGAACTCTTAAGGAGAACACAGTTAGAAATTACCCTTGGGAGAAGGTCTGCCATTTTTCCTCCCTTGCTGGCAAAGTAAAATCTCTTTCCTTTTCTCCCACACCCACCAAAAAAAAAAAAAAAAAAAAAAAGATAGAAATTATTCTTGGAAATCCTCGGAAAGACATTGAGTTTGGGGCTGGTGTACTTTCTCCCACTCGGTCCAGGGGAGCTGGGTTTTCTCCAGCATTCGAGAAGGTTGCTGGTGGCTTAGCTGAACACCAGATGAAGAAATCGGCCAGCTTTTGAAGGTTATATGATAGGAAAACAACAGATATTTAAATACTAGACCCATGTTCAGGCTGAGAGGCTGGGGAGCAGAGATCACTGAGTGGAACCCAGATCCACACCGGGAGAAGGCTGGCAGGTGAAACCTTGCCTGGTACTTGCATTTATTCATTAATTTTATCTTTTTTCTTGTTATTATTAATATATTATTATTGTTATTAGTATTATTCTGCCGAGTCTCTCTCATTGAATTTGCATAACATAATTGCATAAGTTATAGGACTACACTATAATGCAAATTTTTGTTGAAAGGACTTGCCTTTGAACGTGAGAGTTACATCCTCCTGGGTTTAGGGAAATCAGAGCAGTTTCAGTCTCTGATCCTTTCTCAGAATCAAGTTCGGCCAGCTTAGCTGTCGGTGCAGCTCTACCGAGGGATTGCAATCTTGCAGCCAAGTTGGGTCTTGTCCACGGTGATCTGGAAGCCAATTTTCTGAATGAATCACAAAATTGTTCCACAGTTGCTGTGTTTACTCAAAAGCCCATCTTCCAGGGCTATGCAGTCATGATAGTTGTGGACACACTTTATATCTGGCCGTGTTTTGTGCTGGGTGGCGTTTCACAAAGCGTGCTCCGGGGAACACCAGGGAGGTAGGATGATCTGTGGAAAAACGATTTCCTGGGCTGAAGAGGTTTGGAAACCTGCTCTTGGACGTGCATTCACACATCAGTGGAATCTAAAGCAAAGACATCGGGGTGACTTGGTTTCCTGCAGCATTGGGGTACTGTGGGAACCAGGAACACAGGCAGGAGAGGCAGGAGGTGGCCAGGCCCACACCAGGTGCCCCAGGCTGTGAGACAACCCTGAGCGGGGAGATGGGGAGTAAGTGGGTGTTTCAAATTGGGCTGGGCTGGCCTTTTTAATATTGGAAAGTGGCCACAAAGTGACACGATCTGCCCATGACGCCACTAAGGGCTGGGATAGAGGGAGATTGGCAAGAATATGGCTGACAACTGTCTTTGGAGGAGAATTCAACCCTTTTATGTCTGTGCCCACTGGGATCAGATATATCATAAGGCAGCTGCAAAGAACACCAGGTACCTCTTCTATCTGAAGACGGCTATCGTGGGTTGAAGAGTGCTTCCCCCCAAATTCGCGTCCACCCAGAACCTCAGAATGTCATCTTATTAGGAAATAGGGTCTCTGCAAGATCAAGATGAGATCATCCTGGATTAGGCTGGGCCTTAAATCCAGTGACAAGTGTCCTTGTAAGAGACAGATAAGGACACACAGAGGTGCATGGAGGAGCCAGGTGACGATGGAGGCGGAGATTGGAGGGATGCAGCCACGAACCAAAGAATGCCAGGGGCCACCAGAAGCTGGAGGAGGCAAGGAAGGATTGTCCCCTAGAGCCCGCAGAAGGAGCGCGGCCCTGCCAATACGCTGATTTTGGACTTCCGGCCTTCGGAACTGTGGGAGAATACATTTCTCTTGTTTTCAGCCCCCAGGTCTGTGTTACTGGTGATGGCAGCCCTGGGAGTCTAATACGACCCCCATGCTAGTGTCGCCGTGGACAGGCAGGACAGGATTCCCCACTGCGGACTGAAACTGTGAATTACGCATACTGCATCCCTGTCGACGGAGGTATAATGGATACATGTGAACTTGAGACGTGCTAATTTTTGCACCAGGGGTGGATAATTAGCAAGGGGCTCCGTGATGTGACAGTCTTGAGGGCTCAGAGACAGTACGGAAATAGAGAAGGGTTTTAGGGACACTGGATTTGTCCCCGGGTGACAGGACGCAGGAAGGGCAGGTGAAGCCCACGAAACTGCTGGAGGTAAGTCAACTCGCAAAGCCACGAAGGCCGAAAGCCGTCTCTCAGGGAGCCAGGTCTTGGCAGACCCGAGAAAGAGCGACTTGATAAAGACACAGTCCTGGAGGAAGCCTAGCAAGGACAGAGCTACGGGGTCAGGTTCGCAGCGATTGCCAGGGCTGGACCTCAGGGGCCCAGCCAGCCATTGTGCAACGAGTCACCCCTGCTCCTGATGGCCTTTACATCCCAGGGTGTCCTTAGTTCCTTCTCTTACTGTCCTTTAACTTCCCCAGAGTCTGAGTCTTGGGCTGTATGGAGCTTTGACTACTGGCACCATTTCTCTTTGCCTCTGTTCTCCAATCTACAAAATGGGGATAATAATATGTGCCTCCTAGAACATTCAGGGGATTATATGAGATAACACAGGGAGGGTGCTTCTCCCAGTGTCCGGCACACAGCCAATATTTGCTTTGTCAGCTGCTAGTGTTATTACTGCCGCTGTGGGCAGGACTTGTGCTCTACCCACCAGCTTCCTGTGTAGCTGGCATGGTGCTCAACACTTTAATTATGATTTAAATTCTCACAACTATGGGGGAAGGAATTATCAGTATTTTACAAGGGAAGACACCGAGGCTCAGGGAGGACAGGGCATTGGCGCAGAGTCACACAGATGGCAAAGTCAGGATTCAAACTCAAGTCCCAGAGCCCTGGCTTTTTACTATGGCATCTGATAGCTCAAGAGATGGTTTTCTATGCCATGGGGGGTGAAATTTTTACTTCTGATAGTTATGTATGTATTTTGTTGTGTATTAGAAAAATGCAGGTTTCTCATTTATGGTAGTGATGTACAATTTCCTTTTAAATAAACTTATTTAAGCTGGGTGCAGTGGCTCACGTCTGAAATCCCAGCACTTTGGGAGGCCACGGCAGGAAGATCGCTTGAGGCCAGGAGTTTGACACCAGCCTGGGCAATACAGCAAGACCCTGTCTCTACAAAAAAATTTAAAAATCAGCAGGGCACAGTGGTGCGCACCTGTAGTCCCAGCTACTCAAGACGCCGAGGCAGGAGGATCACTTGAGCCCAGGAGGTCAAGGCTGCAGTGAGCTATGATGACGCCTCTGCACTCCAGCCTGGGCAACAGAGCAGGACCCCATCTCTAAAAAAAATTTCAAATAAAAATGAACGTATTTAGCAGCAGTATTCACAATAGCCAAAAGATGGAAACAGCTCAGCCATCTGTCAATGGATGAATGGATAAATAAATTGTGTTATATCCACACAATGGAATATTATTCAGTCACAAAAAGGAATGAAGCACCAACAAATGCTAAAACATGGAAAAACCTCAAAAACATTACACTAGGCAAAACAAACCAGGAACAAAAGGATAAATATTATAGGGTTCCATTTATATGAAATGTCCAGAATAGATAAATCCATGGAGACGGAAAGCAGATTGGTGGTTGCCAGCGGCTGAGGGGAGAAGGCACTGGGGAGGGACTGGGGTGTGACTGCTTACTGGTTATGGGGTTTTATTTTGGGGTGATAAAAATGTCCTGGAACTAGACAGCAGTGACGGTTGCACACGCTGCATGTACTACATGCCACGGAACTGTTGACTTTAAAATGCTTAATTTTATGGTGTGTCAACTTCACCTGTATCAATCAAAAAATTCACTTATTTAAGTTTGAAAAAGGAAGTTTATTGAAAGAAAAATCGGAACGAAATCTCAGCACGGTGGGAGCACAGAAACGGCAGACACCACGAAGGGGGTACTTAGAAAACGTGGCCCCGTACGATCCTATAAGTGCACGAGGCAGGCCCTGAAGGGCTAAGTCAGCGTCTCGCTCTCTTTTGTTGGTGGTGGTTTTTTCCCCCCCCTCTGAAGCCCGCTCAGTGCTTAAGGAAAACTTGTTGAGTTCAGCTCAGCCCGGCTCAGCCCGGCTTAGTTAATTGAGTTAAGGCGAGCTGCGTCGCGCTGAATGCGGCAGCTGGCCGGCCTGGAGCAGATCCAAGTGGGAGATGTTAAGAATCACGCTAATTCAATAAGCTACTGCAAGGTAGTCTAAGTGACGAGGCCGTGTGCCTCTCCTTCCCTGACTTACCTGCGTCCGCCTGGCACCCTCGGAGCCACGCCCACCTGGTAATGGGATCATTCTCTCCTTGTAATCCCCCCTCCCCCGTGCATGTTTGCTGAGGACACCAGGTGACAGGAGGAAATAAAAGGACAACACAAGCTCAGCTGGAAGCCCCTGGGCAGTGGCAGGGCCCGAAGGAAGCAGAGAACTGTCTGTCTGTCTGTGCACAGGTGCTGGCCGCACCCTACATCTTCCTAGTCCAAAGCGCTCTTTGTGCATCTAGCGTGGCAACGTAACTAAGAGCTCATCTCTTGACTCTGATTGCCTGGGTTTCAACGTGCCTGAGGACCTCAGACAAATTCATTCATCTCTCTGCAATGGTTTTTACACCTATAAAATGAAAATAATAATAGTACCTACTGTATGGGGTTGTTGGGACGGTTCAAGGAAACCATACACGTCAAGCGCTTAGCACACTGTTCCAGGAACATTGGACAGGCTCAGAAAGGTTAACTAGGAGGATTAGGTCCGGTCAGCGCAGCAGAAAGCTGTGTTTGAAATACATGGCAGGGCCTGTTGTACAGACACTAGCTTCCCAGACGCCTGGAGGACAGAATAGTTGTTTGTAAACATCGTCCTAAATGGAAGCACATGGCTGACTCGCATAAGTTCTCTGGAAGGGTGATGTAAGCTTCCAGGACTGGGAGAGAGGAGCAGGAACCCGGCTGCCTTTCTCCATCCTGGCAGGATTCCACCTGCAGCCTGAGTCCTCGGTGCAGGGAACCCAGAGACTAGAAAAAAACCTCACAAAGCTTCCCTCTTCCTGCTCTGCCCTGGGAAGCTGTTCCCCTTGTCCAGGGTCTGCACGGTTGGCTAATAAATCCGGAAGGTAGGGCAGGGCTGCGTGTGATGGTCTCTGCCCCGTCTGCAAGGTTGCACGTGCAAAGGCCAGGAGATGGGGATCCGGAGCTGTGGTTTTTCACACGTGCCCGTGGCCTTGGTCAAGTTCTTGCCTCTTTCTGAATGGGTGAGTGGAGAGGGGTTCCAGAAAAATTGCTGATTTTTCAAGCTTAAAAAAAAAATCCGGTGAGTCCTTTGTTTAAATAAACATGTAGAAAGAAACTGAATGTATCAACGGATGTAAGAATTGCTGGGTGGTTGAACTAGGGGAGGGAAGTGCCACAGCCATGGGTCACACAGCCACCTGCTCTCTCTGGCTTCCTCCCTCTGCACATTTTGAAAAGTACCAGCTAGACTGAATTCCTGCACAGCGGCTGGACCGGAGGCACAGGGCAGGACAGAGTATGCAAGGGTCCCATGGTGGTCTCCAGCAGCTTGAAGAAGGTTCGAAACAGAGCTGTTGTGCAGGTCTGCTCGCCCCTTAGTGACAGTGTGACACAGGAGCCTAGCCTATCGGGTCTTTCTGGCCACTCCGTGTCCAATCCTTCTTCTGGTGAGAGCACCCTGATTTTCTTTGAGGAACCACTCACTCTTACTCTGTCTAGGTGGTTTGGCGAGAATTCAGCAGTGACTGGAACCTGGACATTCAAATTATTCAGCAATGAGCAACTGAAACTGTCAGAGCCCACTGGACCTGACCCTGGGACTTTTATGGAAGCAACCAGGGAAAAGGCCAGATTTGGCTCTGGGAAGATGTAAAACAGGTGGAGAGAGCCACTCTAAACATAAAACCAATACAAGGAAGAGCAGAGCCAAAGAGCTAGAGAGACACAAATTCCTGAAGGCTTAATTGAGGGCCTGAATCCAGCCATACCTGAAGCTTACACAGCCCTTGCTTCTCAGCAAAATAATTCAATACATTTCAGTCTGGCTTAAGTCCATTTAAGTTAGGGTTTCATCACTTTGCGACTGAAACCTCACAACTAACAGGCATGGGCAAGTGATTTAACCTCTTTAAGTTTTAAGTTTTCTTCTTTACTGAGCGTCTCTAAAAATCTATAAACTTTACCTTTCAGCAGATCTAGAAACACATCAATTATATCACATCAGCAGTAGGACAACATTAGCAATAGTGGCATTCTGAATATTTATTAGTTCTAAGGAAAGCTAAACAAGGATTGGTTAATACCAGTTAACTTTATTTTCTAAATGAGAGCAGAGTGGGCGTGACAGCTAAATAAATGTCCGTTACAAACAGGAATGGAGAAAATAGGGGGAGGCCACTGCTAACCAGAAAGTGCCACAGGGAGGGGTCTGAAGGTGGCTGAGGTTCCCACAGATCTGCAGAGGGGGCTGAGCCCCAGGGAAGCCCCTCAGTCAGGTAAGCCTCCAGGCTCTGAGGCCAGCGAAAACCTAGAGGGACAGTTGAGGCAGATCTGTCTTAAGAGCAGAAGGTTTGGAGGCCCAGAGTCTGCAAATGTAGGTGACCTCTTGAACAAGCCATTGCAGTTCACGGCCAACTTCATGCGTGGGACCAAATCGTCCCCGCAAAGACAGACTGGCCTTTTGTGGCCTGGAGAGCTGTTCCCGGAGATTGCCGTCCCGGAACACTGTTGTGGTCTGCTCAGGAACCCTTGAAAGCGAAAGCCCTGAGAGCTCTCCTGGTCACAGCCATCGCACATAAATACCACCAGGGGGGATTTCCCACGGAATTTTTTGCAGCCTCTCAAATGTTTCATTTCCCATTGTTTGCCAGCCCCTCTCGGAGCCTCAACTGTCAAAGCAGCTGCAAACACAGGCTGCTTTCCACCCCCCCGGGATCCCACAGTGCCTGCTCCCGCCACCCCTCCACGCTGGGAAGCTGGCGCCGGCTGGATATCATCGGCTCGGCCAGGGAATAAGGTCTGTTAGTCAACTAGTGAAGCAAGTCAGCGGAGGGAATACCGCGCGCTACCCAGCCCGTGCTGCTGCGGCTCCCTGCTCTTCCCCTCGTTACTGTTACCATCATAGTGACTAATAATTACATTTATAGAAAGAAATCCCTTCCACCGATCTGAAGCACTTGACCAAAATACACAATGCAGCGTGAATGTTTCACTTTTAAAATATGAACTTGAATCTTTCTTTATCTTGACCCTGGGTGTTCGAATGGAATTCTAAGCTGTAGAGTCCACACGTCAGTGTTCAGCAAAGACGATCCATCTTGATCGATCGATTGGTTGATTGATTGAAAAGCACCTGTTTGGAGGCAGGCACTGCATTGGGCATTTTGGGGACCCCAAAATAAAAAAGGCATCACTGCTTGTCCATAGGAGCCCACGGTCTAGGGAGGGGTGGAGGTGACAAACTATTATGGGATGCCAGAGTGCCTGGAGTTTAGTCCTGGGATATTGATCCGAGGGGCGAGTAGGAGCTGCCGGGCAGACATGTGGGTGGTGCCCCGCCAGTTCACACGTTCCGAGTACATGTCGAATGCATAACCCCAGGCGAGGCTGGGTACACCTGGCGTAGCCTGACTTTGTGGGGATCAGGAGTAGTGAAGATACTTGTAAACATCCATTCACCGGGGCCTGCCCGCTGCAAGACAGAGGTTGCCCTGGTAATGAGTTTATCCATGTAGCCATTCATTTATTCATCTGTTAAAGCCACAACTATTTACTGAGCACTTAGCATGCGCCAAGTAGAAGCTAGGTGCTGGGGATACAGAAGTGACCCGCAACAACCTGGTGTCTTTCCTTTGGGAACTTCCATACTAGCAGGGCAGAGAAGCCGTTAAACAAATACGTGTGTAAATTAATAAATATACAATGCAATATAGAACAACCCAATACGCGTGAGACTCTGCCTGCCCCTCGCTGACTGAGCCCCCTCTTGACGCCACGTGCTGTGGGGGTAAGTATTGGGGTCAATGCTTTGTGCAGCAAAACTCCAGGACCCACCCAGAATTCCTGACCAAAGGATGTCACTCAGCAGGACAACCTCACTTTACAGTTTACAAGACACTTGTTACATCCACCGACACCTGGTGTCCTATCAGGCGGACCGTGGGAGGTACTTTAGGAGTAATTTCCTTCAGTTCTCGGGGAAGGGGTCTGAGGCTTGGCGAGGCAGACGGATTGACCCGCCGGAGGTCACACAGCTAGAAAGGCCAGCATTGCTGCAAAGACAGAAACAGGAGAGCAAGGTGGCTGTTTTATTTTCCCAAAGTCATGTTACCTGTAGCTGCAGAGGACACACAAGTGCAAAATCCACTAGGAAGGAAACAAACAGTCCCAAGATAGCCAGTCTCAGAAGCAGAGATTGGGGGAGATTTGAATACAGGGCATGAATTCCGGTGCACACCTCTGCCAACAGGACCTCTTTCTGAAGTTCTGCAAAGGAAACTTTATCAACATCTGTGACATCCCAAACAGCACAATATCCCTGCCAGGGGGTATTAAAACTCCCATTTTCCAGATGTGACCATTGACTCCCTGCTGCCCACAATTAGACAGTAGCAGAACCAGAATTTGAACTCTGGTCCATCGGACTCCAGGACCTGTGGAGCTCCTGGTTCCAGAGCTGCCTTCCAGCGGGGACTCTGGAGTCTGGGCAGCCGGACGCAGGGGGAGGCGACGAGGACACAAGCAGGGCCCAGGGGCCGAGGTTGCAGCGGCTGCCCTGGGAATGCGGCCCTGCCCGCCCACTTTTTAACACGGTGGCATCCCTGACAGACACCCTTGTCCTTTTCCTGTGCTGGCCTTCGTAACACAATAAATAAAGCCTTAGAGTAACGTGACCTGAGCAAGGCAGTAAATGATGGCACTGTCAGTTGTACACGACTGTTGAAACAAACACAGACTGTAATCATCGCGCTGTACGGGGAGAAAGACATTTGGCAAATGAGATTCCATTTTCACATTGGTTTGTGCTGAGCATATAAATTTCCTGCGGGCCGGCCAGCGTTGGGGATGTGTAATTGATTGCCTGCATTATAATAAACAAGCCGTGACAGGTGATCATTCATCATATTCCGCTGAACGTTCCAGCACACCAGCGAACGGAGGAAGAGGGGGACCGCGCGAGCCGGGGAGAGGAGAGGAGGAACCCGGGGGAGGGGAGGGGTCGGAGCGACCCAGTATTCCCGACCGACGGAGCCGGGGAGGGGCGGCGGAGGGAATCCGCTGAGCGGGCTCGGGGAAAGTGAACGCAATGACTGTAATTCTTCTGATTATCTAATTTGTTCTTTCTGGCCTTCGTTATGTGACCCTCCCCCCGCCCCTCCCCCCACTCCGACGTAGCAGGTCCCCCACGGGGACTCGGGAAGGCACAGAGAATGCTCCTTCCAAGACCCGGGGAGGAAGAGGGAAGGCGCGGTGGGGGAGGGGCGCGTCTAGTTGTAATCGGAGTAGATACGTTCGGGAAAACCGCGGGAGGAGGGGCGCGCGCGCGCGCGGGCGTGCACGCGCGTGTGTGTATGTGCGTGTGTGTGCGTGCGTGCGGGACTTAGCTTTGCTTTTGCGTTGTGATGCCTCCAATCGGATGGATGCGAACCAGTCTCTTTAAATACATTTTTTAAAAGGGTGTTTGAAAAACAAGCGAAAAGTTCCTTTTATTGGAGAAAAGGACAGAATCCAAGTTGGCATCAGATCTGGTTGCACAAGCCTGTCATCTGGGGCGCTCCTCCTCCCTCCCGCTCGCTGTCCCCGCCCCCCCCGCCTCCCCACCCCCACCCCGGCCCCAGCCTCGCTCTGCCCTTGGCCCCGGGGCTGGGGGTCGAACAGGAGCTGTTGGGAAGCACCCTCCTCTCCGGGCGCCACCTAGACAGACACAAGGCGGAAGCACACTGGCATATGAAGGACAGAAAAGACAAATGAGCCAGCACACGCATTAAATAAGTACTTACATTATGCAAAAGCCAAGGCCCTCAACAAGGGGCCGAATGACGAAGGGGGGCATGGAGGGATTCGTCCCAGACTAATTCCCCAATTCTCACCCAGCCAATCGCCAACCCCTCCCCTCCCCGGTACCAACGCCTGGCGCAGGTGCTTAGCCTGCAACCCGGGGAGCTGGGCGCACAGGGGGCGTGGCCCGCGCTAACATCGGGGGCGGGGCAGGGGCGGGGCTTATCCGGGGCGGGGCCCGCGCTGGACGGGGCGGGGCGAGCACAGAAGAAAAAGCGTTATAGGCCACTTGGCTACGCATCTCACATGCTTCTTAGAGTCCTCCGCCTTTTTTTTTTTTTTTTTAATCATAGCCTTAACGACTATAATCTGTCGCTTTCGAGATGATCGTAAAGTCCCTGCTTTTGGAGAATCTGTTCAAGGGACCTGCTTTCTAAAAGCAATGACATCAGCCCCAGCGGTGTGAGCTGCCCTCCTCGTGTGATGTGTGTTGTCCTTGAAGGATGAACAGCTCATCTGGGTCTCCCAGGAATCCCGGGGGAGAGCTGTTGTCCCCATCGCGACACAACAACCTATGAAGGGGGTCTTGGCGTCCCGATTTTACAAGGGAAGAAACGGAGGCATAAAGGAATGAGGTTACTCACTTGAGGTCCGGCGACAAAAAACTCAAAATTTGAACCCTAGGGGTCTTCTGACAGCATGTTTTCCAGCACCCCTATGGGAACGCACACTTTCTCCCTCCACCACCGCCCCGTAAGTGATAAGCGCACACACGGGCTGAGTATGAGGGAGCAGAGCTGAGTCTATGTGGAATGTTTGGGTATCCAAGCCCTCCCAAGCCCTCCTGGCTTCACCTGCTGCATGTGGCTCAAATCTGCCCATTTGTCCCCACCACCCTGTGCCCCTGGTCCAAGCCACCTGCATGTCCTCCTGGACCACTGCTCCCCTCTCACTGGTCTCCCCCCTTGAGCTATCCACCCCCTTCCCCCATCCATTCCCCACCAGTGCTGGGATGATCTGGTCACAGATCTCAGCATGCAAACCACCCTCCAGGCCCTGCCTCAGCTTCCCCACTATGCCAAATAGAAACCCTCTACTCATTAGTAGTCACTTCCTATTCTGCCCTCCCCCTGGCCTTTGGCAGCCACCAACCTGCTTTCTGTCCCTGTGGATTCTCCTATTCTGAATATTTCACATAAATAGAATCATACAACACGTGACCTTTTGTATCTGGCTTCTTTCACTCAGTGTAATGTCCTCGAGGTTCACGCATGTTGTAGCATGTGCCAGTACTTCATTTCTTTTTAGGGCCGAATACTATTCCTTTGTATGGACAGACCACATTCTGTCAATCCACTCACTGGTGATGGTTGTCTGGGTTGTTTCGACCTTGTGGCCATTGTGAATAGTGCCTCTGCGAGCATTCGTGGACAAGTTTTTGTTTGAACATCTGTCTTCCGTTCTTTTGGGTGTACACTTAGGAGTGGAATCTCTAGGCTATAGGGTCACTCTGTGTTTAACTTGTTGAGGAACTGCCAGAATGTTTTCCACAGTGACAGTCCCATTTTACACTCCTGCCAGCAGTACACCAGGTTTCCAATTTTTCCACATCCCCACCAACACGCACTTGTTATTTTCCCATTTTGTTTTTATTATTGCCACCCCCATGGGTGTGTCTAGCTTTGCTGTTCAGTTCTTACAACTCTGACCTTTCATGTCCTCAGATATGCCACTGTGTCTTACCAGGGACCTTTGCATATGCAGTGCCTTCTGTCTTTCTTTATCCTCCTCACTTTTTCTTTGTTTCTTTTTTTTTTTCTTTTTGAAACAGGGTCTCACTCTCTCCCCCCGGGCTAGAGTGCAGTGGCATCATCATAGCTCACTGCAACCTCAAACTCCTGGGCGCAAGCGATCCTCCTGCTTCGGCTTCCAGAATAGCTGGGACTATAGGTGTGAGCCACCCATGCCTGGCTAATTTTCCTAGTTTTTGTAGACATGGGGTCTCCCTGTTGCTCAGGCTGGTCTCGAACTCCTGACCTCAAGTGATCCTCCTTCCTCGGCCTCCCGGAGTGCTAGGATTACAGGCATGAGCCACCGCGCCCAGCCCCTCCTCCTTGTTTCTACTCACTCTCACCCCTAGGCTAGATCAGATCCCCCTCTGAGGATGATCTCAATCCCATAGCCTTCCTTTCAGAGCCTCCAATTCGGTTGTAATTTTATGTTTCTTTTTTTTCACCAATCAGTAAAGTTAGCTGGCCTCAATAAGTTAGAACTGAAAAATCTGCTTTGTCCATAAGGAATTTGGAGGCTGATGGGATTCTAGTTGCAGAATTAATATTCACTAATGTCTCCCTCCGGAGCCGTGTGAGTCTGGCACGGGACTCTGTGTCTTGCGTGGGAATTGTGTCGATTCTGCCTTGCAAAGCTGCTGAAGGTTCAGGAACCTTGGAATATATTTGCTTGGTGTAAACATGACCTCAGCGTGACAGGATGATCCCTGTGTTTGCCAAGCCATTAATTTTTATGTAATAACAATGACCACAACAAACTACATTTCCCCCACATTTTGAGTCGTTCTTAAGGTCAGGTCCGTGGGATTGTGTGAACCAAAAACCTTATAAACTGGAACGTAGTGGTGAGTTTTCTGTGTTTACAGCTCTGCTCCTACACACCGCTCCAAAGAGCCGAAAATAGAGGATTAAAAATTCATGCAGCTACTGTCTTCCAAGGAACTCCAAATGTTTCCAACAATCTTTAACTCGTGAGGTCATTAGCGGTCAGATATCACCATGCCCATCTCAGAGACAGGGAAACAGAGGCCCAGAGATACGAAGCGACAGTACCAGGGCCCCCCTGATAAAGGAGTATCAGACGCCAGCACAGAGCCCCTCCCGCCTCTCTTGCTAGCCCATGTACTCTCCATTAGCTTGATTAGGACAATTGATTTATTCATTCTTAGTGGTTGAGAGGGGGGGAAAAAAAACCCCAATATGCCATTTGTGTGATATAAATATCTCTGGAAAAAGCTAAAAAACATTGTGTCATACATATTTTCTTAATACCACAGTCAATCACATGTGTCCGTCCAAGTGCACAGTCCATCAACCCAGGAGGGGGGAGGGAGGAGTGCTGGGACATGGCGGGGGAGGGGTGGGGGGAGGACTCAGGAGAATGGGCTCCAGAATCCTCAGCCCCTGCGTGGCAAATTTTGCCACCAGCTAGAGATACACTGGCTGGTTTTTCCATCACATATTGCCTTTGGAGGACCTTCTAGAAGTCTCAGAAGCTTGATGTTGGGCAGGGATATTATAGGCAGGGTTGACAGGGGGCTGGATATACCTATTAAACTGACCAGTCCCGGAAGAAAAAGACGGGGATTGTCACCTTCTCACTCAACGTGCTCCCTGGACTCAAAGAAGGATTTGGATCTCAATGTGACCCCTCTTCCTCCCTCTCTCCACCCCCATCATTAAAAAGCCTTTAATCCCAATGATTCCTCTGTTAGGAATTTAGCCCAAGGAAACACTTCAAGATGTATAAAGAGATCGAGTTACAGGATGTTCCTTGCAACATGCAGAGTATGGTGAAAGATTAGAAACAGCCTCCACATCCAACCAACCGTAGGGGATGGATAAGTAAATTATGCAGCTCATCCTTTCAAACCCTGCTCAAACCCTTTTCTTTTTAAAAGAAAAAAGACTGGAAGGAAATTAACCAAGGTGGTTATAGAGTTTGTCTGTGGGTGTAGAAATATGAGTGATTTTTTTTTTTTCTTTTCTAGAGTAAGTCCCTGTCTTGGATGGGATCTATTCCAAACCAACTTAAATTTGGTTGACTCTAATTGGAAATTTTATGACATCACTAAGGTTTAGAAGTCATAAATAGAACGGGAAGGTGTGCTCCAAGAGGGAAGTGTAGGATAGAGGCCGGAAGGGGAGTAGTCTCACTGGGGTGGAGGAGTCCCAACGCTGCGAGCTGGGACATAAGGTGGATTTGTGCACAGACTGTGTATTTTTTAAAAGCCCAGGAGAGGAAGGTACACTGGATGGGACAGGCAATTGGAGCTACTGTAGATTCTTCAACAAGAAAAGATGTGGCCAGCTGCAAGTGAGACCAGCAAGAGACAGTCCTAGAAGCAAATGAGCTCGGAGTGACTCTGGTGGTACCATAATTCTTTTGTGGAAGGATCTGGTGTCATTGGATTTGCAGGTAAAAGTTTCTGGGCAATCACAGAACTCTAAATTTGCAAGAAGTCTTGAGATGCCTCTCGTTTTAGGGATAGAACAACTGCAGTTCCAGCCTCAGGGCAAGACGGTGGCCAAGTCGGGACCGGGCAAGGGTCCTCATGCCTAGCTCCAAAACCAGCCCAATCTCGCTGTTGCCTGGGATCCCAATTCTAAGATATTAATCACATGTGCAGTCTTCTTAAGAAGACCTCAGACCCTGGCCCACTTCCTGAAGTTCCCACCTAAAATTCCATCTTTTTATTCATTCATTCACTCATTCATTCAACACCGAACACCTATCGGGGACAAACACGCTAAGTGTTAGAGTGGAGTGGACGGGGGACAATAATGGTGCTCAGTAAATATTTGTGGGAGGGAAGGAGTGAGGGAGAGAAAGAGAGGAGAGAAGATAGTTCCTCCCCTCAAATAGCTCAAGATCTAATTCAAGAAACAGATACAGCCTTTCACAGGGGATGAAAGCCATGCTCTCACGGAGATATGAACTCACGTTCTACGGGCCCGGGCAAGACACTTCCCAGAACCAAACTTAAAAAAGGCAACTTCCAACGTCTTCTTTACAAAGTATATAATTCCACTAACATTTATGGAGCCCCAACAATGGGCCGGATTGGGGATTAAAATATCTGCTCTTTCCCCCTGGTTTATGCGTTGAACCCAAAATGAGCAGGCGATCCTTGTGGAAGGAGAAAAAAAAAATAGGGAGTCATCAAGCTTCCAGAAAAGATGGATGATGCTGGTGTCTCTGGACAATTTGGGCTTCTTTTTCCAATTCCAGCCACCTTGTTTTTTTTTTCCTTTTGCTCGCAGGCTCCAAGGTCCAGGGCTCGGGTCTGCAGGAGGAGTGCCAAGGCCGAGCCACATGGAATCAGACACCCGGCAGCCTTCTCTTCCCCACTTCCCTTTCCAGTTACTCGGGCTTCTCAGGCCATTTGGACTCTACGTTGCCAAGTGAATGTAAATCAAGAGACCGCCCAGCCTGTTTGAGAACCACTGTGCGACTTCGCAGAGCCTGTCCCCGGGGGTGTACTGGGAAGGACGGGAAAGAGGACTAAGGAGAAAGTGACATGTGGTTCCTTTAATCACTGGGTGGAAGGAGAGAGAAGAAAGTTCAAACAGAGCCCCTGCAAGCCGGGGAGCCTGCTCTGAGCTCCACTGTTTAAGCAACTGCTGTTGGCATCGCCAGGGTTTGTCTTGGCCCAAACCTGTCCCGGGAAACACAGAGACGCTCATGCTCTTGGAATTTGCTCTCTTAACGATTCACTCAGCAACTTGGGCTTAGGCGGACAATTAAAAAAAAAAAAAGGAGAAAGAAAGAAGAAAAGAAAAGAAAAACCACCAAGCCACTAGTTAAGGGTGCCCTCCCCAAACTCCCTGGAGCATCACTGGGGTGGTGGGGAGGGAGGGGGGAGGAAGAGAGGAACTTTCTGAGAGCTTCTACGGGGAGAGTCTGCCAGCTATGAGCAACCACTTCCTAGAGTGGGATTCCGAGTGGGAATAAGCGGCTGCGATCTGGAAGGGTCTAACTCGAATGCTGTCGGTTGTACTCGGAGAGCTTTGGAGAGAGGTACTAGGAAACAATGGAGTACAAGGGAGCATCGAACAGTTGCATTATATTGAGTTATTTCCGCGTGCCAGCTGTATGCACATGTTCCGTCCTGTATCTTCTTGGTCCTCACAGCAACCGCCTAAACAGGCTCTTCAGACCCATTGTACAGATGAGAAAGCTGAGACCTGACCTACCGCTGACCTGCCCAAGGACACAGAGCCAAATAGCAGGCGTATCCAAATGTGCGTCGAAGTCTCCTGTGACTCCAAGGCCATGCTTTTGACCACTCTGCACTCCTGACTTTATGCGTGGCTTGATCTCCATGTGCCACACTAGGAATGTGACTCGTACCCATTAACCTCCCGGATGACATGGAGAAACCAAGCAGTCATTCACTCCATCATGATAAGATAAGCCAGTGACCCTACGGGCTTCCTTCCCAGCTCGGTTACAGAGCCCCTTAGCAGCCCTGGGTGCTGGTGGGCAGAGCTGTGCTGTGGGGAAATGCCACTTGATTAATAGGGGTCCTTGGACCCCTTGAGGGTAACATAAATAGAGTTCAGGAGTCCACTAACAGTTGTTGCAGATAATCAAAATATCACTGGTGCTCCTTACAACTTGGAAAATACAGTGGTAGAAAGACCAGGGCCTCGATCTTGCTACTTAATAAATGAGAAGCTTGCATGTTGCTATTTCACAAACTGGGTTTTTAATATTCTGATATCTATATTACAGTATAAGTGGTTTCCTTTGCAATTCTGGGTGCAATTTTATGCACTGAAATGCATGGCTCTGGAATGGAGTCCGTAGGCTCCCCCAGACTGCCCGAGGGAGTCACAGCCTGTACTGGGAAACCGACTTGAGGCTCCCACTCCTCTTCAAGGGTTTGCAGTGTAATCGGGGAATGAGACAAATCCACTCATCAAAATGTAAGACGCAACCTTAAATGTAAAAGGAAGAGTGAACTCTTTCAGGGCCAGGATTGCTTTTTTTTTTTTTTTTTAACTTTTATATCCACAGCACCCAAAACAGCGCCAATAATCGATACCTTTAGGTTGCCAACAAATAGTGCCAAATGCGTGAGCTTAACCATCTCAACTTAGATTTCTGGCCACTTTCAAGCTGAATGATCTCGAAGGAGTGACAGTTACCTTTGTGTGCCTTGATTTCCTCGTGTGGAAGGTGAGCTTAACAAAACCTTTTTCTCAGCGTTGTTGACACAATCGAATGAGATCAAAGGTTTGTATGCACCTAGCACAGTCCTGGACGCCTCATGTCACAAAGGTCTGCTGAACCTGGTGGCAGACTCGGGCTTGGTTTGGTTTTCCTGGAGACCAGAGACTGTTTTTTATTTTTCAGTTCTTTGGGAAGTGGGGCTATGGGGGTGAGATTTTTGTTTGTTACTGTTTTTTTTTTTTTAATTAAAAAAAGTTATATTGAAATTAAAATTTATTTATTTATTTTGGACATTGCAACTGATAAAGCCTATGTTTATGTTTATATTTTACCAAGATATCCAAAATGCCCCGTGGTGTCTGGACTGCATCTCTGACCCAATTATTGTTCTTTTTAAGAACTGTGAAAAGACGCAGGCGTGTTTATCTTCCGTGTTACAGACTGGTCTGGGAGAGCTCAAGTTTCCAAAAGGCCCCTGTGGCCCCCAGATCTTTCTTCGCTCGGACACCAATGTCAAGGAACCTGCCCTGCAGACTCCACCCCTGGGGCAGAGGTGAGTCCCGCCGGGAGGGTCTGCATCAGAGCTGGTGGCTGGGAAATCAGTCAAAGTGGGTCTGTTTGGCCCTGTGCGTGTCTCTGATGGCCCCCGGCACCTTGCACCACCTCTATGAAGATGGCATTGTCTCGCCTCCACTGTCGCACATGGAGACGGGGTGGGATGGGTGGAGGAAGGTCTGGACGCTCAGGTCCTTGGCCACCTGCCCCACTGCAAGCCCGGGTGGGATGAGCCGCGATTGGAGAGCGCCTGCCGTGTCTTGCCAGCGATTGCTTCACCGCTCTTGCTCACACATTTGCTTGGAAGATGCCTGTGTCTGCGAGGGCTGGTGAGGACCTGGAACAGCCTTCGAAGGTATCCAGCCAACTGAATTTAATTAAACTGCAGTTCCAGAAGCCAGCAGCATTTTCCTAAGAAAGCAATACAACTTCGAAAAGTCCCTTGACACTCCTGTACAGCCCATTCCCTGTGCTTCAGACTGCATCATAAAACCGTCCACGGGGCGGTTTCCTCTGAGGATGGAGCCGGTTGACGAGACATTTTGTTTTTTAAAGCGGCATCACTATCTCATCCTTCTTAAGAACATTGCATTTGTTCTTGCTTCCCAAAGCTGAAGGTATGGGAATTTTACCTTTTCTTTTTTTCTTTCTTTCTTTCTTTTTTTTTTAGAGACAGGAAGGGTCTCACTCTGTTGCCCAGGCTGGAGTGCAGTGCGATCATAGCTCACTGTAACCTTGAATTCCTGGCTTCAAGTGATACTTCCACCTAAGCCTTCCAAAGTGCTAGGATTACAGGCGTGAGCCACCTCGCCCCGCCAGGACCTTCACCTTTGCAATGTGGTTTCTTGGATGGCCCCAGAGGCTACCATCTTGGATAGTCATGCTCTCACCAGCTCAGGGGCAGAGCAGCATTACAGCAGTAGCCAAATTTCGATTGCATTACTGCACTAAGTAGGGTCAAGTGGTGGTCGAGGAATACTTCCAGACGCTTCCAAACATACTTTTCAATCATTCATTCTGCAACTGTTGAGCCCTTATTATGTGCTAGGGGCTGGGGACATCATGGTGAACAGGACAGCATGGCTCCGACCTTCATGAAGCTTTCTATCGTCAAGGGAGAGAGAGATAATAAATACATAAGCAAATTAAGACATAGAACAGTTAGAGATTGTTATAAGTGCTAAGAAGAAACAGATGGCTAGAGAATAGCGGAGGGATATTCTTAGATGAAGTCAAAGAAGAGCTCTCTGAGAAAGTGACATTCAAGATGAGAGCTGAAGGATGAGACAGAGCCAGCCAGGGAAGAGCCAGGGCAGGAATATTCCAAGGCAGCAGGAACAGCAAGTGCAAAGGCCCTGGGGTGGGAAAAGCTTGGCAAGAGCTGGGAAAGGACAGAAGGTCGGGGTTGCTGGAGTGTAATGGACAAGAAAGACAGTGGCGAGAGGTGGGAGAGGGCGAATGGCAGGGAACAGTCCCTGCTGCGCTGTGAAGACCATTGCGAAGAGTTGGGATTTTCCTCAAGGGGGTTGGGGTGGGGTGCTGAAATGTACATGGGAGGTGCATCACTATGAATTTGTTGAATGAGTGAATGGTTTAGAAATAGTCTTCCGTTTAGAAACGCAGGCATCCAAGTTACATCCCTGTCTGCACTCCCCAGTTCTCCTTAGCGCTATCACTCGGGCGGCCTTTTTGCATATATGCCCATAAGTAAGCTCTAAAGAAATGGTTATCAAAGTCCCAGGCACAGGTCCAGCAGGGTGCTGCATTGCCTAACTCCAAGGGTGTGGCAGTGTTTTCATTGCCTTCTCTGTCGCTGGTGCTCCTTGGAGCACAACATAAACCTGGACGAGTTGTGCGATCGGGGCTCCTGGCCTGGCTCTGGTGCTCCCTGGCTGCATGACCCGGGCACGTGGTGTCCTCTCTCTGGGTCTCGGCTCTATGGCGTGTGAAAGAGGACAGACACCAACCGTCACACCTACCTCGCTGGGTTGTTGAGAACGTCCAAAGAAGAGAACCTCACGGGGGCTCTTGGATGGGCTTCAGGCACCAGCAGACACCCTGCCATTGCTTAAAAAGTGTGCAGTGTGTGTGTGTGTGTGTGTGTGTGTGTGTGTGTGTGTGTGTATCTGCATACATAGGTATGTGCATTTTTTCCAGAGAGAGGATCCCAAACTCTCTCCTCAGTTTCTCAAAGAGATCCATGATCTACCAAAGCTTAGAAGGTACTAGACGCCCGGTAGCTGGAATCGCCATTGGCTCTTGAAGTTTCTCTCTTGCTCTGACATCTAGTTCAACATTTGCATGTTGGTGTTTTGTTTCCTCCCCGGAGTCCATAAGCCGCTTTGCTTGGTGGCGTCAGGCTGTCGGCATTGGCATTGACCCTTGTCGCCCCACCTCCTGACATGCTGACACCTGGTTCCCACGGACCTGCCCAGCAGTGATCTATCAGTCCAGGGCCGTGTCCTCCCCACCGTCCAAACAGGAGTCCCCCAAGGTCCTCCCTGCTGCACCAGTGGCCGAGAGTGGACGAAATGAGCTCAGTGTGTGCTATCTGTGAGCCAGCCATCGCCTTACTCCTCGCAGGTAGTAAGATGCCTTAACCCAGTTACGCAGCTACTGCAGGCTACCCCCAAGGAGCCATAGCTAATGCTGGGGATGGCTTGCACCACGTTAAGCGGATGAGGAAGATGTTTTTGTTCGCAGGGAGAAGAGATGCGAGTGCTTTTAACTTCCTCCCACCCACAGAGGGCTGACCCTGGGCGGTTTATGTGTGTCTGGGTTACACGCACACCGGGCATAGCACCCAGCACATTACAGGCACTTAACAAATGCAATAAATAAATAATGGCCATTTCCAGCTCATACGCCCACCGCGCCCTCCGGGGATTGGAAGGCAGTACACTCACCTCTCATCCAGCCGTTCCGAACTGGTTCCCCCACCTCTTCCTGATGAGTAATAAAGTTAATGATACCTTGTGTGGACGTTGCATCTTTCTTCTCAAGAACTCCAAACCCTTGACTGTAATTATCTCCTCATCTTCATTTCTGAATTAGATTAAAAAGGGTCAGGGGTAAGGGAAATTCTGCCTGCCCTCACCCCCTCCCTCCAGATCCATGTTATTTCAGGGAAACTGAGGCCCAGCTAGGACAGGAAATTCTACGTTCAGATCTGCGAGTCACAGGCAGGTGGCACTGGGAACCAGGACCTGCCCTCCCCCTCTCCACCAGTCCCATTCCTGAATTTAATCTGTCCTAAGACTATTGAAATCTTTCTGCCTGGAGGCAAAGCAGGTCTTTCTAATTCCGCTAATGTCTAACAGCTCCTCCGTTCTTGAGATCTTGGAAAATCCCCTGGCTTGGGAAGATACCCACGAGGAAAAAGAAGTCTCTCAGTGTACGACCTGCTACCTGGGGCCCCAGGGAGTTCAGATGAAGTCCCCACAACACTCCCCACAGTGGAAGAGTCAGGGATTCAGGGTGGGCTTGGGTCTGCATGACAAGCTTTGACCAGTTCACCTTCCTAGGCTTCCAGAACAAAGCGAGAAGCTATGCTGTGGGGAAGAGCATGGTCCAGGGAAACCACCTGGCTGCTCCTGGCTCCAGTTAGCTGACTAATGCAAAGAGAGAGTGAGTTGGGAGTTTCTGACCTTGGCTGCCTCATCGATTGAATGGGTTTAATATTAGCCATGCTGTGTGCCTCTGTTGAGATAGGCATGCTATTGAGATAACAGTGTTGTGACCTCGGCCTCTCTGGGGATCACCTGCAGAATTTCAGAGCCAGAGGGGAAACTGTGTATCTTATCTTATTTGGAACAAGGGTCTTTGCAGACTTGATTAAGATCTTGAGATGAGAGGATCCCCTTAGGTAACCGAGGTAAGGCCCTAACTGCAATCGCCTATATCCTTATGAATTAGACATGCAGAGATGAGAAAAGCCCATGTGAACACAGAGGCAGAGACTGGAGCGATGTGGCCACAAGCCAAGGAATGCCAGGAGCCACCGGACTGGAAGAGGCAAGAAAGGGTCCTCCCCTAGAGCCTTCAGCGGGATTGTGGCCCTGAGGACACCTTGATTTTGGACATTTGGACTCCAGAACTGTGAGCAAATAAATGTCTGTTTTTCTAAGCCACCAGTTTGTGGAAATTTGTCACAGCAGCCCTAGGAAACCAGCACGTGAGGGGTGCAAACTCCTACTCTGTGTTGGTGGCAGAGCCAGGCAACCTGACTGCCCATCCAGCGTGTGTCACGTCACCACCTAGCCTGGCCTCCGTGGCAGAGATGAGGAAATGCAGCCGCCGCCAGAGCTCAGAGACAAGAGAAGACAGAAGTGACCACTGAAACCGGCTCTTTTGGGCAGTGTGGAAGGAGGGGCGAGAGGGACATTGCACATCGCGATGCCACTCGAGACCCAGCTGATGCTGGAACTCACAGACCATCCTGCAGAACAAGCCTGGGATAAGGGACTAGCAGCGTCCTCTGTCCAAGAAGGAGTAGGTCTTAGCAACAAACTACATGTCTGGAGGGGCAACTCTGTGTTTCCTCCACCTCCTGAGCTGTTCCCGTGCTCCTGGGGCCTCCCAGAGCATCGCAAACCTCCGCTGGGAGAGCCACGTGGACACGTGCTTTTGAAGACGGATACTGGAGCTGATCTTCCGTGTGTCACAGAGACGATGGCTTGCAGTCAGCTGCTGCCTGTGATCCAGCCAGCAAGGCCCTCATGGCTGAGTCCTTGCTCTCCAAAGGGCTCATGAGAAAAGTCGCGTGTTCGGGGAACTCCAGAGATGGATTCCTGACGCAGAGCGGATGTCAGAGACAAGTGCTTTCTGACTTCCGGTTCCCCAGTTAGCCAGCATCTGATGAGGGAAATAATGGCTGAAATTCTGGCATCTTCTGGCTCCAGTTCCCTGTTGTGTCCTCACCATGCAGAGTGAGAGAGGAAGGGCGGACTCTCTTTCTGTTCTAATAAGGAAATATAGAGCATCCTCTAAAAGTGGCCTCTAGAACAGGTTGACTGAATCATGGTGCATCCTTATGCGGGAATACTAGGCAGCCCTGAGCAAAGGAAGCTCGATATGCACTTATGTAACAGGGTCTCCAAAAGATATTGACAAATGGAAAGAACAAAGGGACATAACAGCCTGTATAAAATGCCACCATTGGTTAAACAAAAGGCGATATACACATTTACATCATATGCTTTTACAGCATATGTATGCATTACCTATTCAAACAAACAAGTGAAAAGTGAGAATGCATTCATTAAAAATGTTTTTGTATGATGGTGGTTGCACAACATTGCGAAGGTAATTAATACCGCTGAGTTATACACTTAAAAATGGTTAAAGTGGGGAACTTTGTTACACATAGTTTGCTACAACAAAAGAATGCAAAAGATGCAAAGAAAAAACCGTGTGTGTATACCTAATTCTCACCAAGATACAGAGCATTTCCACGGGGAGGGCTTCCGGCCCACGGGCAGGTCAGGAAATCGGCTGCAGGTGCCTTAGAAGGAGTGAGTTTCTAGCACCCTCCTTTAACTTTCTCTGCGAGGCCAAGGGGCCAAACATGAAAGCTTCTGGAGTCATTCCATGTGTTTTTCTGACAATCAAAGCTACTCCAGCGAGGTCCAGAGAGCAAGCCTTTTCCATAGGTGGTAGGAAGAGGCGCCACCTGGTCATTAGCATTGTTATTATTACGCAGAGGGGAAGAAGGATGGCAGGTCCTTGAAAGGACAGTTTCCTGATTGTCCCCGAAACCAAAGATGGAATGGACTGTCTTGCATCACTTAACCATGGACTCATTCCATGAATATTTTTGCAGACCTACTATGTGCAGGGCATTTAAGGGCTGTGGTGGGGGACTAATCAGAAGTGGTCTCTGCCCATCTGGCCCCAACAGTCAACTGAGCACCTACTATTATATATGTGCAGGGTCCCTTATAAAAAACGATGTCAACTACCTCTCCTGGCGAAGGGCCCCTGTTATGCCAAGGATGGGCAAGTTCAAGGATATTCGCTCAGATAACGATAGCAGCAACACAAATCGGTGTCTTGCTCTGTGTCGAGCATGCGCTGGGTACTTAGCAGGCGTTGTTGTAATTAAGCCCTGAGCAATCTCTAGGGACTAAACACTGTTCGTGTCCCCACTATCCAGATAAGGAAACAGAGGCACAGAGTAGGTTGTGACTCCTCCAGCTATTAAGTGGCAGAGAAGGGGCTTGAACTTGCCCGGATTCTAGAGCAGACGCTATGAATTATGCTGCCTGCTTATTAATTCTCAAAACGTCCCTATAAATGGTAAGTAAGAAACGGAGGCTTTGAAAGGTTTTTCTTGTGATTGTTACCCAGGGCTGGGACCAGGGTGTGACCCCACGTCCGCTGCAAAACTTCTCGGGGCACCAAAAAGCTCAGCGATCAAGGGGAGTAGGATTTAATGCGATATTTTTTTAAACTCAAAATTAATGCAAAAAATCCATGATGAACAAAACATCAAAATTTTAAAGAAAGACAGGATCCCGCCCTGCACATGAAAGGCACACTGGACGTGCCTCACTCGAATCCCAGTCCTGTCTTGAATTTTTTTCATAGTTTGTGCATCACTGATTCTTGTTGGCATTAATTTTCAGTTCTTAAAAATATTGCATTAGAATATTATTTATCTTGATTATGGAGATTTTTGGCTTGATCTTAAATTTTGCGCCTTGGCAAGTGCCCCGCTGGCCTTACCCTAGGCTGGGCCCTGCAGTGATACCTGCCACAGTTCACTCCATGCCAGGCGCTCTGCCAAGGCTTCGCTTGCGTCTTGTCCTCCCAGCCGCCCTAGGAGGCAAGCGTTATCATCTGGGGAGGCGCTGTTTTACAGAGGAGACCACTGCGCTCAGAGAGGTCAAGAGCTTTGCTTAAGATCACACAGCAGAGGGGCGGGAACTTGAACCCAGTCGGGCTTTTTTTGAGGGAGGGAGGGAGCTGCCGGGGCAGGGAACAGCCCTAGCACAGGCAGGGGGGCCTGGTGATCGCCCGGCGTCCAGGGAATTCCTGCAGGGCGTGGGAGGCGGGACCTGGTGACCTCTTGAGTTCACGACGACATTCGACTCCAGCTTTCTAGATCCCATTGTTTCCTAAGAAACAACCCGGCGACCCGGGGCCCCGGCTTGGACCCGGGGAGCCTCGGGGCTGGGGTTGCGGGGACAGGAAAGGGATCCCCGCCAGCCGGGCTAGCAGAGTCCCGCTCCTGCGCGCGCCGCAGCAGCCCTGGGAGGCAGAGGCGCGGCGTTGCAGGAAAGCTGTTGGTAATAAGCGGAATTGGGTTTTAATGGGGTTCGCGCAGATAGAACAGAAATCAAATTAGGGCCTAATTGGCATGCACGAGGCAGCCAGAGCGGCGGCGGCGCGGCGGGCCCGCGGGGACAGCGCAGCGCGGCGGCTCCCGGGACGCCGCGTCCCGCCGGCGGGGGACCCAGGCGCGGGGAGAACCCGGGCGCGGCCTGGGAACCAGCATCCCACGAAGGGTCCCCGGAGGTGCGGGAGGGGGCCCTGGCCTTGAACTGGCTCCTTGAAAGCTGAGCGCGTGCACAGCTCGGTGTCGGTTTGTTTTGTTTTTCACTATTGATGGAAAAGAAATAAAAAGGTGCTTGGGGAGGTGGCAAGGGGAAAGAAAGAGGGACAAGATGGGGGGAAAAGAGTTCCGAAAGGAACCAAAAACCCGGTGCATGAAAATATAGGTGGTAATCATATTAATATCGGACGGTGACCCTGGGCCAGGTGGCACGGATTTACAGCCCGACTCCCCTGAGGTTTGGTGCTCTTTCTGTCCATATCGCAGGTGAGGAATTGGAAGCACAGAGAGGTTTAGTTGTTTTCCCAGGGTCACCCAGCAAGCACAATGCAGAACTGACGCTCCAACCCAATCCTGGGTGACTCCAGATGTTTTGCTTGTATCTAGTTTCTGCCACCAACAGTGCAAAGAGGTTTTATTCTTTTTTTTTCTTATCCATTTTTAAAAGCACTTAAATGATTCTCTGAGACTGATGGTGCCTTGGTTTTATTGTAACAATTCAAACGTTTGAAGATGGAATTTCTTTCCAAGGTCTTCTAATTCGGATTTTTTTTGCTGTATCAGAGGACTCTTACATCTGCCCTATTTCCCTGTAGTGTCCTTGGAAGTCTCATTCCTTTGCAGGTCACATACTCCCTGTGCCAAAGAGCACTCCTAGTGTTTGGAGCATAGAAGCCGAGAGAAACAGACAGAGACCCCAGCAGTGCCACCGGTGAGCAGAACTGGCAGAATGGTGGTAGAGCTTTGTGGGATACTGTAGCAACTCTCCCTTCCAAGCCTCAAATAATTCTTTGGGGAGGCATTTTAATCCCAATTTTTAAGGCTCAGAGAAGTACAGTGACTTGCCCAAGGTCACACAGTGAGTCCATGGTAGAGCTGATATCCAAACCCAGGTCTGTGTGAACCCAGATCTCACGTGATCTTCATGGCACTCTGCACACATCGCTTAACAGTGATCGCATCATCTGTTTCAGAAGCACTGAGAATTAGCCTGGCACGTCCTCTTGGCAGCTGGGAGACAGGATGTCTTGCTTCCATCCACGCTGCAAAGCCTTCGCTATCTTTGGGATCTGGCCAGAGTGGAGGATACTTGGGGCATCCGGTACTGACCATTTCGAAGCCTGACCTGGCTCCAAGTGGGATCAGACATTTCTTGGTGGCAGCTGACTGAGAACATGCTAGGGCAGCATTTTCCAAAGCGTATTACAGGAAACATGTTCAGAATCTTTGATGAAACAATAGGCTCTGGCATCAAATTATTTCAGGAAATTTGGGATCGACCAATGTTAAACCTGCTTCTTTACTGCAGGACTTTTCAGAGCCTTTAATGTGTTCACAGGCATGGGAATCTCCAAGAGGGTCGGTAGAAAGAAGCATTTCCCGAATATAATTAATCATGGAACCCTTTCACAGAGCATTCACTGGGCGTGCCTGGGGTTCCACAGAAGCCACTTTGGGAAACATGATCACACATGTTCCAGAACTTAGGCCTTTAGAATTCGGGCCCAAGTAGGAAGCAGACCTTGTCCCCTACATTGCTACCTACTGTCTTTTTTCATGAGGAGAGACATTTTAAAGTCCTGCTCAAATAGAAAAGTGTTCATAGTTGAATGAGGGAGTCGAAATTTTATGTTTCCCCACGTGAAAGGGCCGACCACACTTTTCAATCGAAAATCCTCATTGAGTCTTTATTCCTGCCCAGAGCATCGTAGGGGATCTGAAAACTTACAAGTAATTGAAATTGAACTTGACGCTACATATAGCATGGTTAGCGCTCAGCAAATGGTGGAGTCAGTTTTGGGGCTGCTGTTACTGGTGCGGCTTCTAGACCTGGTCCTGCCCTCTTCGAACTCACAAACTGGTTGCAAGAATAAAATACACACACCCAGCACGACAGCCAGCAGCTCTGCTTGGTGCATCTGTGACAAAGGCCAACTGCAAATATTTTGGAAGCATTGTTATTCTGTTCCCCAAGCACATTTAAAAATCTTTATTAGATTTTTAATTATAAAATTAATACAATGCCCATTGTAAAAAAAAAAAAAAAACCACCCACTTGAGAAAGTAGAAAATAAAAAGCGAAAAGTTTCTGTTCACACTTTCTACTCCACACCCCCGTCCCTCGAGGTAATCACCGTGAATGCAATATGCACCCTACTGGATTTTTCTATGCATAAACAAACATGTAAATATGGAATTTTCTTTTTACAAAAAAAAAAAGTGGGTCATAAGATACACGCTGCTTGTAACCTACTTTTTTCACTTAACTATCCACTGTGGACCTCTTCTTTCTAAAACACCCAGATCAATCTCCCTCTACTCGCTGCCGCCCTATAAGCCCACCCCTCAGGCATGGGATAACAGGCTCACTTTGTGAACCCCGGAGGAGGGAAAAGCTGGGAGAGCCAATTCATCTATTAAACACCTACAATATGCCAAATGCACGTGTGCTGGAGGATTGGAATAGATGGAAAAGTGTTCAGATGGCGGGAAAAGCACGTGCAAAAGTGTCCAAGTGGGAAGTCGAGTGAGCAATGCCCAGTACGGGAAATGTACCTTTTCTTTTTCAATGCCCAAAGGCCATCCATTCTACTCATGCAGCGTGATTTATTTACTCAGTCCCTTTCAATTTGAAATGCTTTTTATATGAAAGATTGGAATGTTGCTGGTCTGGCGTGGCCGGAGCCTAAGAACCTAGAGGGCAGTGGGTCAGGTCTCTATAGCTTTTGATCTAGCATCCATGCCCATGTCCACCATGACTACAAAGTTTACCAGCCAACGGCAAGATTGTTTCCGAAGGCACTTTGAACTGGAATCACCTGGGGTGAGATCCTTTAACTTAGAAGCGCACAGGAACGTGGCTAAACTCAGCGACACAGATGAGTGACTTGAGCATGTCACCAGCCACTTGTCACACTCAAGGGGTCAGTTGTAGCTGCAATTAGCTGGTTAACTAGCATTAGTCGGGCTCTCGGGAGTTGCTAAAATATAGCCATGGTGGCATAGGAGGGATTCTAATTGTAAGGGCAAATATTTGTCCCGTGGCGAAGGGAAGAGGGAAGAGGGGCCCCTTTAAGAGTGTCCCAGGGGGGCAGCGAAGAATTGGGAAGCAATCCTAATTAGTCTTCAAAACGAAACTTGACTGGCCAATCGTCAGACACTTATCCTGTCCCAATGCCGCGATGCCGGGGACTTGATGACACAGGTCCTCCTTGAGTTCCAGCACTCCGGTTCCCTACGAGGAGGCCCGGAGATGCTTATTAAAAAGCCGGAATAGCTAAGATTCCCCAGGATCAGCAAATCCACACGGAAGACCTTAACTCAGCAGAATCTGCGGGCTTTCGGCTCCGGCGGCGGGTGTGCAGCGCTTTTCAATTGTCTCCATTCAGTTCCTCGAGTGGATCTCATATGCCCAGCGAGATCTTTATCATTTGTCACCGGGGCGATGCACGCTGGGCCCGCTGCCGCCGGAGTCAATCCCCGCTGCATGAAGACATCAGCGGCTCGACAAGGCTCGGCCTCTGCCCGGCCCTGTCGTCTGGGCGTGGGACGCCAGAGCCACTGGCCCCTATTCACCTGTCCCGGAATGGGGCTGCCTCTTTCCCCATTTAGCTACGCCCCTCCCGGCGTCAAAGCCGAAAGCTCAGACAAGTGAATTGGTCAGACCGGGGTCATCGCGGTCCAGCAAGCAGCTGTCCCTAGGTGGGGGCTTGTCTCAGCTCTGCTGCTTGCCGGGGAGTGTCCTGGAGGGTGTCGTTAGAACCCTCATCGTCAGAGCCTCCGGTATAAGCAGAAATGATAAAACTTCCCAGGGTTCTTGAGAGAGTGAAACGATTTAGGGAAAACAGAGGCTGAAGCAAGTCCACGACCGATTGAGCATAGCGTGCCCTGTCTCTAGCAAA